>JAGJRP010000161.1:0-72385 GCA_022832235.1 Lepidurus couesii
TTTTTTTTTTAATTTTAAACTTTTTTCTTTTAGAACGAAAGCATTAGTCTTGGAATTGCTGGCGGCGATATGTTTAGTAAAGGGCGGTCATAGTATTATTTTAAATGCGTTTGACCGGTTTGCGGAGCTGACAGGCGAAAAACGACGCTTTGAAACGCTCATGTCCTATTTTATGCATTACGAAGTGTTCCATGTCGAATTTATGGTAAATATTCTTAAAATTATGACATTTTCAGTTGGGATGATGATATATTGCCGACTTTTCTAGGTTGCCTGTATGCAATTTGTCAATATCGTCGTACATTCCGTTGAAGATATGAATTTCCGTGTCCATTTGCAATACGAGTTTACAAGATTGGGACTGGACGATTACTTGGAAAAAATTCGACATACTGAAAGCGAGGAGTTACAAGTAAACACATTTTATTTTTATTTATTTTTTAAATCCAGCCTAGGCAAATGTCTTTCCCCAATCTAATTTGTTGGCCGACTTTTACATAACATTATTTTACATACATTTAGATTGGGGCTATTTACTAATTATTGTTTCTTTTTCGATTAGGTACAAATATCGGCGTATCTTGATAATGTATTCGATGTAGCGGGTTTAATGGAAGATTCGGAAACCAGGACTGCGGCGTTGGAACGAGTGGCTCAACTAGAAGACGAACTGGCCCATGTAAAATTTCGAATTTCTGCTTTATGAGGGAAACTTAATTTGAGACGCATGTTGTTCTAGACGCATGAGCGGTTGGTGGCATCTGAAAACGAGTTGCTTAACAAGCAAAGCGAGTTGCAGGAAGAGATTTTCGCGTTGCGCTACGAAAAGGAATTGTTAGATGCTGAAAAGCGAGCTTTGGAAGGTGACATTGCCGCTTTGCGCTCCACAGTTGCTCACCGAGACGAAGAATATAAGCATCAACAATCCAGGATCCAAGAATTGGAAAATATTACCAATTCTTTACCTCGATCCGGTCTTCCAAGCAGTTCTTCCATTCCTCCTCCGCCTCCCCTTGCTACTGCTCCTGCTCCGCCTCCTCCTCCTCTTCCATGCTCAGCACCCGTGCTTGCTCCGCCCCCTCCCCCGCCGCCACCGGCACCAGCAATGGAGTCCAAAGCTCCGCCACCGCCTGGACCTCCACCTGCACCGGGTCCGCCCCCACCTCCTGGTCTCTTAGCAGCTCCACCCGATGCAATGACTATCAAACGACGCATCCAGACGCGTTTCAAGTTACCGACTCTAAACTGGGTGGCTCTAAAACCCAATCAAGTACGGAAACGACTTACGCTTTCCAACTATTTGATATATTTGTTTACTAAAATTCATTTCGGGGTAGGTCCGCGGCACTATCTTCAACGAACTGGATGATGATGCGCTGTATGCTGTTATTGACTTCCAGGACTTTGAGGAGCAGTTCAAAATTGGCATCGGACCCGCTTTGACCGCCTCTGAAAGCGAAAACGATGGTTTATCCACAATGGGAAGCAAGAGGTTTAAGAAACCCGAAACCACTTCTCTGTTGGAAAACAATAGGCTGAGGAATATTGGTAATTTCAAGTTTGTTTCTGCTGTATTTTTTTATTTTTCTCATTATTTTTTCTTCTTATTTTTTTTTTTTCTTTGTTTTCTTTATAATTTTTTTATTTATTTTTTTTTAGCTATTTGCCGACGCAGGCTTGAAATGCCAGTTGAGCAAGTCATCAGATCTGTAAATGCTTTGGACCTGAAGACGTTGGGAGTCGAGAATGTGGAAGTCCTGCAACGAATGATACCTTCTGATCAAGAAGTATGTACTAACAGCAAATACTGGAGTCTCTTTTTTAAAGACTCAGACTTGAGTCTGGTTTAGTGTATAGGTTAATTAATCTTTAACGATTTTTTTTTTTAACAGACGAAGGCGTATCGCGAGTATCTGGCTGCCAAACGACCATTAGAACTACTCAGTGAAGAGGACAAATTCATGTATGCCCTTAGCCGAACTGAACGCATGTCTACCAAGCTGAGCGTGATGGCTTACATGGCTAACTTCTTCGATAATATGCATTTAATTCAGCCAGTAATTATTCCTCACTTTTATACTTTTATTTTTTGAAGAAATTAAGCTCTGAATGTATGCCCGTTGTTTTTATTTGCAGCAAGTTCAAGCTGTTTTGTCAGCATCGCGTTCGTTGTCAGTCTCCAAGAAACTGAGACGTTTGCTCGAAGTGATTTTAGCCTTTGGAAATTACTTGAATAGTGCGAAACGAGGACCCGCTTACGGCTTCAAGTTGCAATCTTTAGAGGCCCTGTTGGATACCAAGTCTGCAGATCGAAAGATGTCCTTGCTGCATTACGTGGTTGAGACCATTAGTCAAAAGTTCCCGGAAGTTTCGTCTTTTGAAACTGAATTGCGGTTTATTGAAAAGGCCTCGGCTGTCTCTATGGAAAATGTTATGACGGATGTGCAAGAACTTGAAAAGGGTATGTTTTTCTAGTTAGCCTCCTGAATAAGTTGATGATGTGTTTGTGCAGGAATGGAATTGACGAAGAAGGAGCTCGAGTTCCGCAAGGATTTCCGCGATGAGAAGCAAAGTCTGGTACTCAAAGATTTCCTGCAGAACGCGGAAGAGAAGCTACGCAAAGTAAAAAGCGAGGCCAAGACGTCCCAGGAAGCATTCCATCAATGTGTTGAGTACTTTGGCGATAGTCCTCGGCAGACAGACTCGAATGCCTTTTTCGCTCAGTTGGCGCGGTTCGTCAAGCTATACAAAGTAAGTCCCGAACGTCTTACAACTAAAAATTGAATGATTTAACTAAATCATAAATATTTTTTTATTGATTTGAAAAAAAATCTTATAAATAAATAAAAAAATATTTCTTACAAAAATATAAATAAATATTTTTTAAAATTTATTTATTAATTAATTTACAAATTAATTATTAGCAAGCCGAAGCTGAGAATGATCAACGGAAGCGGTTGCAAGCAGCGGCGGAAGCAGCGGCTTCCAAACCGCATGATGAAAACAACTCAAAGCTACACCCTAAGAAGCAACAAGTAATACTTAATGAACGTGAAGAAAATTGTTGGATTGATGTAAAAATTGACGTATTTTGTCTCGCTTTAGGAATTGGTCGTTGGCGAACTGCTGTCGCGGACGCGGCAAGTTCAGGAGAAGAAACTGTTGCCTGCGGATCAAGTTTACAATGGGGCGTTGGAAGATATTTTGCTCGGTCTCAAATCAGAACCTTATAGAAGGTAAGAAAGATTGTTTTAGAGATATTGAAAATAAAGCTGCGAAATTTTGTGGTGAAAGGGCTGACGCCGTACGAAGGTCTCAAAGGCGCCGCCATGCATCCAACCGGTTGTCGAGAGGTTTGGATGAATTGGACGTTTGAAGTGATAAGAGCGGCATAATTATAAAAAAGGGTGGAAGCTTCCCACAAACCAAGTTTATTTCAAAGATTCCAGATTTAGGGTATATAAAGTGGATTAGTATAATCTAACGAAATGCTCATTGGAAATATTCATGGGTAGCGGTATATGTACCCTGACATACCAATTTTGCTCCACGTTAAGCTTCCAAAAATAGCGCGTATTGAAAAGCTTTGTATGAAGTGATGGAACGGTAAAATCCGTTCCTTTTGCTGGCGGGCTCCAAAGTACTTTCCGTTTATCAGTTAGGGTGTGAATAATGTTTTGTGACTGTTGTGCCTTATCATGGACAATGGACATTCCTGTGCTTTTTTGCTCTCTTCCGGGGGCGTTTATTCTTCTTTTTTAAAAGAATTTCGTAGATTATTGATTATGAGCGAATGGATTTACTGTGATACATGCGCTGTCTGCTTGAATGCAAATTTCTGGTTCTTTATCTGAAAAGTTTACTCGAGCTTCAAGTCATCCGTGTTATGCATAACCGACTGGGACCCCCCATTTTTACAGATATATGTACTTGTAATTCTACATATTGTCGAAAGTACGGTTTCTGTTGCACGTACGAGGCTGACGTTCTAGTTTTTACCTTATTTTCTTTGCTATAGCTGTGCTCATCTCATTCCAGAAATATGTATGCGCTCACTTTTGTCAAAAGAATGAGCTTTTCCTATTCTGGAATTTTTAATTCTGTGTACATGTAGGTCTGCCACACATATAATTAAAATATGTTAAAACGACAAAATGTCAGGAGTTAACCATCTTTAAAGTGTATTTTAACTCAACGAGTTCTATCCGTAGTTGATAACCGGTTGATATTGTTAGATAATAGTTTTTATCATTTGAATTCCTTATTCGTGAAGTTTATCGCACGGCAACGCGACACAAGGACTACGGTGTACCCGACAGAAGGACTGCGGTTCCTTAATCTTTCAAGGAACCAATAGCATTTCGTGTTCAAAAAGTCTCTGCTCATTGTTTAAGCGCCAACGAGATTAAGAGGTGCCTTCGCCGTATTGAAAATCACGTCACAAGGACTACGAATCCCGACTTAAGGACTATGACCACGACTTAAAGGTTAGGTTAAGGGTTTGTAGTCCTTAAGTCGGGGTCCGTAGTCCTTATGTCCCTTATGTCGAGGTCCGTAGTCCTTGTGTCTACGTCCCTTATCGCACCAGTGACCCTTTTCATTGCATTTTGTACAGTAGCGAACTTACTGATCGTTGCATACTTTGCAGATTGACCAATCACATTTCCTGTCCGTTGTTTAGACCAATCCTGTCATTTGAAGCCTACTTCTACGTTTAGGTAGGGTTGTCTCAACACGATATCCCTTCTAAATCCCCCAGTCAATTAGAGAGCAGGTCATTCATTTAAATAACCCTCTCATTTAGTTGACTGAGGAGTTCAGAAGGAATTTCCCTACCTATAGCGTAGTAGTACGCTTCAAATGACAGGAGTGGCCTACCAACGGAAAAGCAGTGTGATTGGTCCATTTGTAAAGTCCATGTAGCGATCAGTAAGTTCATTACTGTGCAGTGTACGCTACTCATAATCGTGGCAACGTCTTTATCCCGAAAATCCAGCGACAGAACGTTCGGTATGTAACGTGCAAGCGATTACTCATACTGTAGACGAGCTGAACAGGAAGCTTGTTGTGTACATAGCCCAATTACAGTCAAGGCAATATATTTTCATGCCCTGAATCCCAGGCCTTGGAACGTAACCGTTCGTAGAAAGTAACGAAAGCTCTGTTCAGTCTGCATGATTGTTTTATGGAACACTTTCCAGTTCGCTTTTAGCTTTCTCAACTTCGTTTTTTTCTCAATTTGGTCAACCACAACCTATACCTCGCAAGCTTAAAGCGAAATTTGTGTGGAAAATCCTTGAAGGCAGTAACTTTTTTTTTTGTCTTTTCGGTACGAGCGGGTCAGTACGCCTCATATCGTTAGCTGTGCACGCCTTCTATTTGCTTTCTAAAATATCTCTTAGCTTGAATCGTGAAAACCTGCAAAGCAAAACTATCTTACTAATTGACGTCCTCACGAAGCACTCCACCTGCACTTCCGGAGCAAGACCTTGCACGATTGGACGATTGGTTTTCTTTTCAGTAGTATCGCCATAAGAATATTCTACTGTGCTTTTATAGTTAGTGCGACGACAGACGTCAAAGCTCGAGATGAGCAACTCGGTTGCAGTGCACAGTTTTATTGTGAATTAGAAACAAGACTTTTGGAGTTTTTAAAGTCAATCATGACTGTCAGTTATCAATCCGACGTTTCTTCAGCGGACAATGGAGGATTCACTCGTTTACTAATCAAGTGGAAGGGATCGCTCTATAAATTGATTTATCGAGAGTTGGCCGTTTTCCTGATCTTATTCGGATTCTTCAGTTTTCTTTATCGCCATGTCCTTTACGAGGATCAGAAAAAGTATGCAATATCAACGTTAATGTTGCGAAGAAAATGAAAGTTATTTTCTTCTAGGGTATTCGAACGTCTGGCAGTGTACTTTGATAAATACCTCAGCATGATTCCATTATCCTTCATCCTTGGCTTCTTCGTCACTCTCATTGCCACAAGGTAAGACTTTAAGATTGTGCATATTTGCCTATTTCCCCAAAAGCAAATTCAAATCTATTGGGGATTTATTCACAAATTTATTCGTCTTGTTTACTTTTCGGATATCCGTTATACCAGATGGTGGAACCAATATATGGCACTACCTTGGCCAGACAGGTGCATATATACTTACCATTTCTGTTTTGTCGCCTTGGCTTTCCATAATGACAAGTTTTCTTTTCGACGCCCTATAGGCTTCTGCTTGTGATTAACTTACACTTACCTGGGCAAGATGAAGAAGCACGCCTATTACGGCGTAACTTAATGCGCTACACTATTATCATGATGATTCTGATATTTCGCTCTATTTCTGCGGCGGTCAAGCGGCGGTTTCCTACAATGGAGCATGTCGTTGACTCAGGTAACTTCCATTTGGTTACATTGTCGTCTACAGCGTTTGTTAATAATTTTTTGTGCAGGTTTTATGACTCAGGGTGAATTAGATTGCTTAAACTCGGTAGAACTGGACTTCAATAAATACTGGATACCTAGCACGTGGTTTGTCAACATGTTACGTGACGCCCGTACTTTGAAGCGAATCGCAGATCCACACGGAATGAAGATTATCATGGAGGTATGTATAAATCGGGCGTATTGTTGCGGAAGAAATACAATGTATGCATAGGAATTTCTGGAGTTCCGAGGCAGATGCGGGCTTCTGTGGAGCTACGATTGGGTTAGCGTGCCCTTGGTGTATACACAAGTAATGCGTCAATTATCGGCCAGAATAAATTCGATATTGGTTTCTAACGAGATTTTGTCTGTGTTTGGGTTGTTGCGAAGGTTGTTACGATATCCACGTACAGTTTCTTTATCGCCTGTTTATTTGGGCGTCAGCGAGTGGGGAACGAAAGCGACGCCAAGGACGTTCCCGTCGACATTTACATCCCAGTATTTACCATTTTCCAATTCTTTTTCTACATGGGATTGCTTAAGGTATGAGTTCATGGGAATTTTTGTTTTCTCATACATGTTTTTATTTAAAACATGATTTAATGCTTCCTGCAGGTGGCTGAACAGCTAATCAATCCCTACGGCGAAGACGACGAAGATTTTGAACTCAATTTCTTAATTGATCGTCACACAAAAGTGAGCACTCCAAAAGTGACATGAATACCAGGCTTTTCTCATTTAAGATAAAAATAAAAATGCTTTGCATTAGGTATGTTTTCTAGGAGTCGACTTATTGTGTGAACTGAGTCCTCCAGTATCAAAAGACGTGTTCTTCGGGCAGTCCAATCCTGTGCTGCCTTACACAGAGTCTGCGGTGGGATTCAAAAGGAAAACACACATAGGCTCAGCGGAAGGCGTCAGGTAGACCATTTCCCCCTTTTCTATTGTGTAACAAAAAAACGAGCTTTTTGTTTAGTGTCCCGGTCAGCAAACAAGGCTTAATGTTGCCCACGGTATCAGAAGAAACTATCAAACCAGAAGACAAGCCTTCATTACAGAGTAATGTTTTATCTCCTAAGCTGTTACGTGATTGACTTACTAATATTTCTAACTTTTTTTTTTCAGACGGCGACGGTCCAAGGCGATTAACGTTGGAAGACGGGCGTTCTCACCTAGCTATGCGGTTTTCTAGGAGTAGAACATTCGATGAAGCTCAATTCGGGGACTCATTCGGGGACACCTTGCACAAAGCTAACTCGTGTCCATCTCCGAGTTCTTGGTCCCACTCAACCACCAGAAATGAGAGCAGGCAAGTGCGCTCGGCTGGAATTAACCGGGAAGAATCGACCGTAGCCATAATTCGCTACTTACGCCGGTTATCTACGCGTCGGAAGCCTCAGCAAAATTGGAAACGGATGCTAACTCCGCTGGACGTCAACTCATCGCGTCCGCAAACGGACCCAGAAAAACGGCGGTCATTCGCCCCGAATGCCAATAACGAAGGACAAAACTTAGTTCCTAACCGAGTGTTTACCGTGGAAGGCTATTCAAATTCGGCCTTTTCCAGCCCAGGCCAAGATCGCATAATCAGTCCCTCCGAAGTTCACAATGACCAAGATTCCGTGGTGCAAGTGTGATCCGTCTCATTGCTCTCGGCTAATTCTGAATAGGATTCTTTTTCCTTTTCCTGAAGGTTTTTTTTCTCTCGATTCCATTTCAAGAGGCTATCGAAGGTTGACATTGGCGCCTCGCATATATATTTAGTTTCGCGTTTATAAATTATGCAAGAAATACAGCCCCAGGTTACCTGCCCAAGCGACGTCGTCGCTTCTATTATGTACTCGGTTTCCATAACGACCGCGGTGCTGGACACAACCGGAGAAACTCGGTACTCTTTTAAAGTTGCGCTAGTTCAGTCCGTCCACGGAAATCGAGCTTCCCCAAAGCTGGTTGTTGCCACATTTCTTTAAGGCGTATGCGTACTCCCGAAGGGACCCGTATAGCGAAATGTACATGGTTCTTTGACGTCCGCTTGTTTCTCTTTTTTTGTACGGGCTAATGTGATTGCTACTCGTTGAACAAAGGACTGGAAGTCGCACCTATAGCTTCGACACATGCTCCGCAGTGTTGGGACAATTTGTGTGTGTGACGAGGCCATTCGACCTGTGTTGCTCGATCGTTATATCGGTGTGGAATACCAGGAAATAACTAGTAGTAAACCGTTCACGTTGGTCGAAAGCGGACAGTTTAGTTTTGCTTCGTCATGGTGAGTTTTCTTTCCTCCTTCGTTTTACCGGATACATCTTTTCTTTCGTTTTTTTAAGAAGAAAAAAGGAACCCAAGAGCCGAGTACCCATCAAGCTCAACAAGGCTTCACTCGACTTTTATTTGTTTGGAGGTCTTCGTTGTACAAACTAATCTTACCGCAGTTGCTAATCTTTCTATTATGCTTTGGATTCTTGAGTCTGTTGTATCGAGTGGCTTTTAATGCTCAGCAACAAAAGTAAGATTAAAGCAACTGCCCATTTATTGTACTTTCAATTTCCTTTTTTTTTGTTTAAAACAAAGAGACTTTGAGCGGATTGTGCATTATTTCGACGCGTATCTCAACATGATTCCTCTTTCGTTCATCCTGGGCTTTTATGTGAGTACGGTTTATAATAGGTGGTGGACGCAGTACCTTACGTTACCCTCTTATGACAGGTACAGTACAACCCCTTGACGATACAGACTTGCCTTGAAAACAAACACCTCTATTGATTGTTCTTATTATTATAGGTTAATGCTCACGATGAATTTGTATATGCCGAGCTCTGACGTGGAAACGAGGCTTACGCGCCGTACGCTGCTGCGACATGCTAACTTAATGTACGTACTATTGCTACGACAATTATCCCCTGCTATTAGAAAACGGTTTAAGTCACTGGAAAGTCTCGTCGACAGAGGTACACAGTATAGAGTAAATAAAGTAATTGCGCAAGCACGCACATGCACAGGGTACATGACGAGAGAAGAATTGGATTACCTCGAAACCGGTAAGCCGGACTATTGGATCCCCTCCACGTGGTTTATTAACTTGTTGACCGAGGCAACAGCAACCAAACAAGTGACAGATTCGCGAGGGGTTTCCTTGATCTTAGCGGTACTTGTGCAATTGATAATTACACACTTCCACGTGCTAACTTATTTTGGTCCACAGGAAATGCTAAAGATTCGAGAGAACTGTAGTACACTCTGGAACTATGGATGGGTCAGCATTCCGCTAGTTTATACCCAGGTCGTGGCTATTGTAACGTACAGTTATTTCTTCGCTTGCGTGTTTGGAAGGCAACGTGTTGGAGATGAATCTCTCAAGAACGATTTGCCAGTCGACATTTATTTTCCCCTATTTACTGTTTTGCAATTCCTTTTCTACGTAGGATTGCTCAAGGTAAATGTGTTAAATTCATCACATCTAACCTTGTATTTTTAAAATCATTACTGCCTTTTCTCTTTCGAGTATAGGTGGCAGAGCAACTTCTCAATCCGTACGGGGAAGATGACAACGATTTCAACTTGAATTATCTGATTGACCGTAACAATCGTGTTAGCTATGTGGGAACTGAAACGTTGTGTGGAGCTCCATTGCCTCTGGAAAATATTATGCCTACTGATATGATTCTAGCGAAGGCTGAAGAAAGATCATTAGATCACGGCAAATCGAAGCACATTCCGACAGAAAACATCAAGTATGTTTAATAACACACTACCATGATGGAGCCCACACATTATTGCGTTATCCCTTTGATTCATAGAGGCCTGCTGCTAATGCCCCATCAATTAACTTAACCTACAACTGCCTTTCCTTCAAAAGTGTGTCTTACATTTGCTTAAAATTCCTTAATTAGTAAAGTCATTAAAAATATTAGGGTACTTTAAATTTAATATAAACTCGAAATCATATTCTTGGTCCGTATTTAAAGTTTATTGTTTAATGCAATAAATAATGCCTTTAATAATCAAGTTAGAGTTGTTTGAACTTGTACTGTACGCCCCAAGGGAAGAATTTATTTCTGAAGCTCCGTATGCTGGCGTCCTCGAGCGAAGTTACGCGTTTTGCTCAGGAGGAGCGGCAACAATTACTGAGCTGCTATTTATTGAAGCGTTTAGGAGTCATAATACATTCTACAAGGATTGCAGGATTTGCCCGAGTTATGGAGTGGGGAGCAGTACGAAGAGGAATATGACCTGTAGGCCCTTCTGTAGGCATATGCTGAAGAAGTGAAATTTTGTACCGTGTTTTTGGAATGTGGTTCACGTATGAAGTTTTAAAGAAAAATACATGTTATTTTTTTACAAACAAGTTTTTGTGATTTGGTGCTTATGCTGCGTTGTTTTTTCCCATTCGAAGTTGTAATGCTTAGGGACTATTTGCTCGAATATCGCGGATAGGGAACCGAGCAGGGGAGTTGGGAAGGGAAAGGGTCGAGCCGTATGACCGAGTTGATCCTGTACCTATATGTAATGCATACCACCTTGGTTCATATGTTGCTTTTATATATGTTTCAACTAGCATTACGTGTAGCTCATGACCGAGTCGATAACACGCACGACTAGGGACCAACAGGTCCTCGGTTCGATTCCCGGTCGAGGCACTTTATTTTGTCGAAAAAGCGAAATATTAAATGGTTCCCTTTCCCTGTACAGTACCTTATACCTTCCCGGCAATGTTCCTATACCTATATTCGAAACTATGAAGCTTCGGCATCACGAGCTCGAATTTCGGGGATAGGAAACCGAGCAGGGAATAGGGGAAGGGGCGAGGATCTCAATTTTTGACGATTTTTGAAGGGACCTTTTAGATGGATTTTAAATTTTTATAAATCGAACAATAGATGGAACACATACATACATACGCTGTAGTAGACCAGCTTACTTCATATGTTGCATTTATAGAAGTTTCAACGCCTTATATATATAAGCGTATGACCGACTGGATAAGACGCAAGCCTTGTGATCGGAAGGTCGCAGGTTCGAATCCCGGTCGAGGCACTTTATTTCGTGAAAAAAACGAAATTTTAAATGGCTCCCTTACTCTATACCTTATGCCTTCCCGGCGAGTTCCCTATTCCTATATTCGAAATTGTGTTGCTTCGGCAGCATGAGCTCGAATATCAGGAATTAGAAACCGAGCAGGGGAGCTGGGAAAAGGGGAAGGGGCGAGGCTCTCATTTTTCCACGATTTTTCAAGGGGGTACCCTTGATACAACATTATTCCTTATGGAGAAAAGCCCTGAAAAAGCTTTCCCAGCTCGAAAAGAAGCCACGCCCACTTTTTGGCCGAATCCACCAATAGGATTCGTTCTTTTTGCATAGGCCCCACCCCTTTGAGCGGATCTTTTGAAAACTATAACAATATTTTCTCAAATTTTCGCCTTTATTTCAAAAATTACAAACCGGACAATAAAAAAAGGACATTTTCGGAAACTAGGTTCTACGGGGAACATTTTGGGTACAACAATTATCACCAGAGACGTTTCTTAATTCTCGCAGCACCAATTTTCGGGGGTATACCCCCAATTTTGGGGGGTTTGAAAATACCGATTTTCGGGGTATACCCCCGATTTTAGGGGGGTTTGAAAATACCGATTTTAGGGGGTATACCCCGATTTTCGGGGTTTGTAAATACCGATTTTGGGTACTAAATACCGATTTTCGGGGGGTGTACCCCCGATTTTGGGGGTTTGTAAATACCGATTTCGGGGGGTATTTTGGACCCTTTTTGGTCCAATCCACCAATAGAATTCGTCTTTTTTGAGAACTTAGAAATTATAATTAAAAAGGAAATTAGGATACATTGAAAGTAAGACTTTACTTGTCAAATACTGGCGTCATTACAGTTTAATCAGGCAAATGCGAGCCTCCAGCACACGGGTGATTCGATAGAATCACATTTCCAGGCAAAAATACTCTTCCACAGTTTCTCGCATTGTTCAACTGCAAAAAACGGAAAGAAACTTAAGAAAAAAATTTAAAAAAATAAGAATTACCTGGAACTGAACTGCTTCTTGCATAACTCCTAAATGGACTGGAATATGCAGAGCATTGGACACCAGGCCCCCATCAGGCCCAAACAAAGCACAGGAGAAGTCCAAACGTTCTTTAATATTCGTCGAAATTGAAGTTCTCTGCAAAACCCTGATAAAACATTACTAAACATCCTTTTCACCTTCCTTTTTTGTATTCTTTACCTTCCCATTTGCAATGCAATGTCAGCAATGCTCATAAACCGATGCGAGGAGATCGACAGCTGAATCATGTCCAAATCAACTCCCAATTTGCTTTCCTTTCTTTCTTTTTCAACACTAATAGCCACATCGCCCTGGGAAGTGATTTCGGCTACACAACTCGGGTCCACAAGTACTGTCGACAGTTTGTCTATGATCAAAGCGGGTCCAGGAATCTTTTGAGCAACTTTGCGATCCTTTAGCAAGAACACTGTCGTTTTCTCTGCTCCATTTTCAAAGAAAACGGTCGTATGCTACCAAAAATACCCAAATCATACAACGAAAATGAAAACTTAACAACAGTTACCTTCACTGGCTCAATAATTTCACTCTCAGATTCTAAAACGCTGTGATTGGTCTTGATACTATTATAATTTTATTTAGGGTCGTTCAATAGTCTTCTCTTGCTGTACACCCGATCAGGAAAGCCGTTAAAGAACACCTACGGTAAATAACTACACTACGGTCTGAAATTCATATACAAATAGATGACAGATTATATTACCAAAGGGTTCGGTGCAGTTACGGATTTGGCACAGCGTTAAACTCTACAGCCCATCAATAGTTTTTATCCTGACGGCGGTATAATCTTGGTAGTACAGACAAAAGGACAATTCGACAAAAGTACGACATGTGTCTAACTCTCAGAGGAGCCAACAGGACATCGAGTTGAGAAGTCTCTGCTCATTCGAAAGAGAGAGATTAAAACGCACAGAGATTAAAACATGTGTATGCTGTTTTAATATTTACATCATAAGCGACGACCAACACAAGGAGAAACGGACATACTCTATCCCTTTATCTATTCTATTAAACACATTTTAAACCATCTTACCTCAATCCCATAACTCTCCCACGTGGCTTGCCATACCATATATACCATGTCTACCACTCCACGTGCCATGTGGTTCCCTCAGCTTCATTTGCAGAACAGGCGAAGAATTAAGGGCGTCTCCTAAAAAAATAATAAAGAAAATAATAATGCGAACTGAAGGAGGCAAATAATACAGAATAACACAGAATAAGCCCGGCGTACAGTGGTGAGCAGATAAAAGTTCACCGAGCAAACCACAGAAGTCTAATTAAGCCTCGTTAGGCTGGTTTACCTTCATTAAAGGGTATACCTTCATTGAAGGGAAATCAGACTCGAGAGGGTTATTTAGACCTCTGTGGTTTGCTCGGTGAACTTTTATCTGCTCACCACTGTACAGTATCTTGTTTGGACTTGTCCAGTGTAAATTTCGCCCAAACGTTTGAAATGAAACACCGCACTGAAAACACGGTCAAAGCCAGAAAACAAAGCTAAATTAATGCTCACGAATCAATAGGAATGCTGTATGTAACTAAAAATAGAGCAAATCATCAAAATTTAGCTTAAAAAACATAACTATCCTAAAAAGTTAACCACAACAACAACCGGCTCTATATTGAGAACCTCCTTGTTCGACTGCAGGAGCGGTACTGAGGCGAGGCGACAGGCTCAACACGTTCCCCGAAGACTACCACAGCCATCTCCTGTTGCCGGATGGAAAGACAGCACAGGATAAGGCTGTGCTTTTTAGACGTTTCCACGTCTCAGTTAAGTCAGGTTAGATTCAGTTAGGTTAGGAGGTACTGTAATTTTAAATGCCTTTTGATATGCCAAATGACAAACCGGGAACACAGCCTAGCAAAGACTTGAGCAATAGACTTTCTGTTTTATATAAATAATTCCGTTCACATCAACTATTATAGAGCGCGATCTTTGCCGTAAGCACTCGTTTCGTTTTTTACTATTAGAAACAAAAATGGCAACACGAGAGTAAGCTTCCTTGCAAACAACTGTCATAATGTACCTCAATAATAATGCAATAAGTTCCGGATTTTTGACAAACGATCTTTTCAACTTGAGCTATGCAGCATCTTATTGTGTGCTGCATCGATCACTGTGGTGTCCTATTGTGTTTGCAGCTAAGTATTATTAAGGAACGCATTCTGCCAAGCAATTTTTCTTCTTCACACGTACTTACTTTTGGGGGGATTATCGTTTCCCTATTCATAGTACGCTAGCCTACATATCCCGAGTTCCGGCCTTCGATCGCGTTCATTGTATATTTACATCGCAATCTCCCCTAGGACGTTCCATGTCTAGCTTCAGTAAACCATAAAGCAACACGTGTTGCCTTTGACAGAGAACTTTTTGCAATCTTGTATTTTGACTCAGTCATATTTGAAATCCTACCCGCAGTGGACCCCGCCAGCCAAAACGATATAAGCTAAACTGTACACGATTTCTTTGATAAGGACAGCCAATTAATTTTCGGGTCTTCCTTCATCCAAACTAGATCGTCATCGTTCGATGCATTTCCCTCAAAGAAGCGTAAACAGGTAAGGATGGGGGAGCCTTAGGAGCTTGAAGTTGATCAGGAACCCCGGCAAACAAATCCCTATCCAACAGTGCACAAAACGAGAAAAAGGTCGTTATAACATTTGCTTTATTGTTTTTAAGAATAGCTCAACTTTTTATCAAGGAACTTACATATACAATGGCCATGATAAGTGGAAGCCATATTTACTGAAGGCTTTGTTTTTGATTCGTTCTGGGATTCCGGCCTTTTCCTGATCCTTTGCCATGATTCCGTGAATGTGTTAGAATTTTTACGGGGATATGTAAATTCGTTTGACGAAACTGTTGTCCGTTCATGATCTTCCAGATGCAACGTGTCCAAGTCCTCATCTACAATTGAAAACCATACGACAATAGGGGTATTTTTATTTTAATGTAATTGTGTGGACCTTGAAACGCTGAAGGTGATTTTGTTGTTGCAATTGATGAAGCAATTTCTAAATTAAAGCATTGATTAGTTCCACACTCCTTGTTTGCGAGATAAAAAAAGGCTTGTCGTTTTTAATAGTTTTTCGTCTCGAAACTTACCAAAAAGTTTGATAGATCCTTCGGCCTCCCCCAGAGAGTTTTTGGACATGCAGCGATAATTGCCAAAATCGGTTTCCGTCAGGTGTTGCAGCGTGAGTTTCATATGGGACTTGTAGCCGTTATCGAATACTTCGGAGCGAATTTTTCTTCCTGGCAAAAGCATCACTTCATCTTTTACCCAATAATTGATAGGTCTTGGGTGAGCTTCTGCATGGCATTCGAGGTTTACCGTACTCCCTGTGGGAGCTCCAACCAATTGATTAGGAACCCAGACCATGGGAGGAACTGTATTCAAAAGAAATTCTTTGTGTAAGAGACATTTGAACTGGGGAAATGAAAAGAGGCAAAAAAATACTTACACTCCACATCTAACATAATCCTCTTGCTCACTGACGGTGGAACTCCATTGGAAGCTATTGACAAAAAAGATACGAAATTCCTGGTTAACAAAAACTTGCCTGCAATCCATTCGTTATAAGACACGATTGAAAATAAAAAAGCCAAAACGAAATGCGTTCAAGTTTCTTTGCTAGTAAATGTGGGTTCGTGTCTGGCTTTTAGAGTCAACACAAATACCTAGACTAAAGGGTTTGCTGCGTTATAGGTTTACGTGTTACAAAGATTTTATAATAAGCGAGTTCTTAAGTTAAATATTTTAAGAGTGTTTGGTCAAAAGCATACGCGTGACAAATCGCGAAAGAAAATCAGACTTGCCTATACATAGGTATGCTCCTCCGTCTGTCCGGCTTACTTTGTTGAAATGCAGGTCTTGCTGTTCATATACGGGTGCTATGTGAATAAAAGGGACGATTCGTAACTTTCATTACCCAAGCGCGGCGTAGTATAATAGGACCGCGTTTTGAATAGAAATTGTATAGCTTGACTTACAAAGTCTGCGTCGATCCGAACCCATGTTAATAGCTCTTCCATCTTCTCGACGCCAAGTCATTCGTGGGGTTGGCACACCATCGCCGCGACACGTCAGCGTGATTTTCCCACCTTCGCGGATTGAGAGGTGGGACGGCGAGCTCTCATCATCGATTATAGTTGGAGGAACTTTTGGATCCCACATTGCAGTCACGAAGAAAATAGATAAGTTTTCGTGTACGTCCCCGAAAAGCAAGGGAGAAAATGTCACACGCGCAAGAGCAAAAGCAAAGATAGGGAGAGAAAAGACGTTAGGGGCGGGAATCAATTACACGGAAACTTGCCGTGAAGCAATGCCCATGTTTTAGAGCTTTCCTTTATATATCGGACTCTTGCTATAAGCTTACCTACGACTTCGATGGTACCCAATTGACTTATAATCGGTTCGCTGTTCACTTGACCTGTTTAGAGATGTAAAGAGATGTGATAGAGCTTTTTTGTAAGTCAAATTATTATTTTTATTTTTTGAAGGGGGGGAAAAAGGTATACGTACACATATATCTGCCTGCATCTTCCGGCTGAGTGCCTCGGATATGTAAATTCCATTGCCGATGGTGGTCGTGGGAGACGGCGAACCGCGGGATTCTTGTTACCACATGGCGCTGCACCGTGACAACCATTTGTCGTTCCAGGTGGATCCACGCCACCTGTTACAGTTTCATTAATGGAAAGTTTACTTGTTGTTTTTCAGAAAGAAAGTCAAATTGGGTTGACGTCATATTAAAAGTTGTTGTGTACTGTTTCATATAGAAGCATAACTTTTCCTTATGAACAATAAATACAATTAAATAAAGTAATAACAGTGAAGTATACAATAACAAAGAAATAACGAGCAAGTAGTTCTTACGACTTTTAAATCAGAACAACAGCAAAAAAAATCACATTTGATGTGTTATTGATTCGAAAAAATTTCCTCTGGTGAATAAAAAGAATTAACTAAATACATAGACCAAATTAAGACACGGAGGGAAAAAAATGGATCTCGAAGCGAACAAGCATGCGAGCGTGTATATAGTCCGGGTGTACGATATATTTACTGTTTAGGAATTAACGTCAAGTCTAGAAAAAGTAAGGGTTCCTTTGGACAGTATTAGGAACTAAGGATGCTCATATAGTGTCTTAGGGCAACTGCGATGGGATATAGGATATATGTCTTGTTCGGTGGTGTCGGTCCCAAAGCCAATTACCCGACTCAATTACCCGTGAAATACGATTGCAGGGGAGGAAAGGAATAACTAGAGCAAACAACTTCCTCGCGGATATATAGGACAGATCCTACCCGTTTGCGGTAGGATTTTGTTTTTATTTTTCTTACCTTGTAAGGACCTAAGTGATCCACAGCACAGGACAAAGTGGCATCGCGTCCAATGATGACTGTCACATTGTTGACGGGCTCAAGAAAGATAGGACGCTCTTCTGTAATATAAAACCAGAGCGAAACCCCCGTTAGATTTAGCCCACCATCACTTTTCTACATTTATATATAGACAAGGAGAGGTCGCAGCAGCGAGAGGTATGTGTGGGATATCAGCGCCAAAGATGAGACGGAAGGGCACGTGGGGAGCTTTTAATAAGATACGTGAGGTGAAAACCCCCGTATACAGCAATCGCTCCCAGAACTCCCCGCGACAGATAGAAACCCTTGCTTTTCCCTGCAGTGTTATTTGTTGTCAACGGGTGGTGACAATATCGTACGCCCTTCTATGAGCAAGCAATAGAAATCCCCTTTTACAGTCCCCACGTAAACTCGCATGGCTGTACCCTATGAAGTTTCCCTCTTGGATATTCCCATTGGGGTGAGTCAACGTCTGTAATGAAAGCTGGGTTCGTTTGTTATAAAACTTAACTTTCTTCTTTCTTTACCTATTTCCAAACCCGTTTCGCCTTATGCTTCACGTGCGCCATTTAGGCAATTCATCTGGACATACACAATACAGAGCTGCTTCCAGCCACAAACGCTTGGACCCCCGACTGCGGACTGCGACTACGGACTGCGACTACGGACTGCGAACTGCGACTACGGACTGGGAACCCCGATCCGATTTAACGACAAGGCTAGGTTGGGTTTATGACAAGGTTAGGTTAGTTTAGGACTAGGGTAGTTTAGGTTAGAACTAGAGTAGGTTAAGTTAGGTTACTACTAGGTTAGGTTAGGATAAGGTTAGGTTACGACTTAGTTAGTTTAGGTTACTACTATAGGTTATGTTAGGACTAGGTTAGGTTAGGTAAGGATTAGGTTATTAGGACTAGGTTGGGTTAGGTTGGGTGTTTGTAGTCCATAAGTCGGAGTTTGTAGTCCTTAAGTCGGGGTTTGAAATCCTTAAGTCGTGGTTCGCAGTCCTTAAGTCGTGGTCGTAGTCTTTAGGTCGGGGTATGTAGCCCTTTTGTCGGGTCGTCCTTGTGTCTACGTCCCTTCTAGCCCGCTAAAGACATGTTTGCCGAGTTCTTTTTAGGAAATGGAAGGGGTTAATGAGGGATGAAACTATTTACGGGTGCTTGATGCGATTAACTCGATGGTTCGCTATTTTCCCCCATTAGGTCTACGCACATGATTCTGCCTTAAGCACTACAGTTCATTTGTGGATGCATAGCGTGCATGTTGACCGTTAATAGTTAATGAAGTAACGTGAGCAAGCTATGTGTACCACCCCTGTGTACCTTGTTGCTTATCTTTTTAAAGACGAGCATACATCCAGCTCACTGATTCGTCTCTTTTCTCCCCCCAACAACTCTTTCTTTCTTTACCCTTTTTCTATGTTTTTCTTATCTTTGAATACTTTCGTAACAAGCCGGGAGAGGTGCACTGGGTTATTGCAATAAATCAATGTTACTGTGCCGTGGAAAATGCGTCCCTGCCATAACGATAGACTGTGGGGCTCCTGGCATGCTGCGTAAGAACCAAGCAAGGCGGACAGATTTATTTTGAAGCAGCTCACAAATCAAACATGGAAACTTTGGCAAGACTGTTCCCTTTCTACAACCCTTTCTATGCGGTGGCAACGTTGGGATAAAATGCCTAGCGAGTTATTTTACACTACGGTAAAGCCGGTCTCCAATTTATTTTATTTTTTAACCTTTAAGCTTGAAATGTGTTGCACACCACCCAGAAAGCAGCTCGTTTAGCAAAGTGGAGGTAGGCGCGGCAAACATGACATTGCTGAGGCGTACTAATGTCAGAATTTGGTTGAATAGACAGGTCCTTAGGTCTTAATGACTCTTTGGGGGAAAAGTTTAAGAGGAAATTGAGCCGAGAATTTTTCGAGGAAGGCGAGAATTTCACAAAGAGTGTGGAGTGTCCAAAACGGGCAGCTATGTAAAGCTTTTCAAAAACGCCATTTTTGGGACCCCTTTTGTTCGCTCTGGCATCAATTTCAGTATAGTGCCTTTTCGTGCCGATAGAATTAGAGCCTGTAAATGAGCTGTTTCTCGAGCGAAAAACGAGTTAGTGATATGTTGTGCCTTTTTATAAAAGTTGTGAACTTGCAACAAGTCTTTCTGCCTTGACGAAGCGAGAGAGAGAGAGAAAGAGAGACTTTGTATAGAAAGGAAAATTTTGACTTGAAAAGCTAACGCAGCACATATAATAGCGGGCCACTGCAAGCCAGCAAGATAAAATAGCCAGGCATGTCACAAGGGCTATAGGAAGCTTGCGCGCTATACTCGCCGGAGCGTTCGCTGTCAAGATGTCAACGCTGAAGGCAAAGGCCTCATTAGCCTTCCGTGCAGCCAAAGTGGTCCTATCTCTTCAAAAAGGCTTCTCGCGTTTCCCAAAACATCTTCTCCGCCAAAAATGACATAAATTTTTCCTCAAGATAACTACCACCACGCAGCAGCGGTGATTCTGGGGTTTGATAAGGTCTTGGGGACTGCGCAGATCTTTTACAGGACCATTGAATGATATCGCCATTCGACGACAGAGATATTTTACTCGTATTTTTTTTTATTTTTCCCGGCCGTCTTGGCAACTCATCCAGTATGCTAGACTTGCCAAAACCGTTTAAAACATGCAAGATAGCTTTCAAAAGTTGTAATGAACGATATGCGAGACCATAGTTGAACACTAGTTTAAAAACAAAAGTACCAGGCTAAGTTTGGGTAAAAAAAATTGTAGCACGTCATCCTTTGGCATCCAGCTCCACTTATAAGTCAGTAAAGCTTTCAACAAAAGGCTTGGGCATACTTGTGCCAAAAATGCTTACGCTATACAGTTACAAGCAACTAAGCAGAATGAAAACCTTTTAAGGGATAGCCAGCGCGTTGTTAAGTTTGTGCTGTTATTGTTGGATAACGTCAAAGAGCTCAACTTGTTCAGACGTTGTGTAGTGTTTGCAGAAAGCATGAAAAAACGGAAGAAATATTCATTTTGCAATTATGTATGATGAATTTCGGTGTTCCATAGTCATTAGGTGAATTAGCTCGCGTAGACTAATTAGAGACGAAGGTTCAAATTTGGTTGCTTTCTTTTGTAATCTTGCAACCCCCTCCCCTCCCCCCCCCCCGCCTAAACCAATTTGCTGCGTGTAGTAAGGTAACAAGCTAATGAAGACTGACTTCTGAAAAATTGTTGCCATTTCTTTGTTTGGAACCAAGTTGAGATATTAGTACATGGTAAGTTTCATGTTTTACCTGGGAGAAGAGGTTGGCTGTGAGCTTTGGGTCCCGCTGTTGCACAAAGTAAAACACTCAACAATAGAGCTGCCCTGCCCAATCTTAATGTCGAACTTGAATAGCAGCGTAACAGCCCGACATTCCTCGAATGAGGCATAGCAGCCGTCCAAACGGACTCGGTTGGGTGCCGGATTCTTTTTCGGCTCCTCATTATTGTCTATATACTGGCTTTCTCATACAAAAACGTGTACTGCACGTCCAAAGCTTTTAACAATACAGACGCGCCCTTTTCCGGTTCTTGTATTGCTGCTGCTGCATTTCTTCTTTTATACTTGCTCCGCTTTTCACTGCTGCTCCTTGAAGCGGCTTGCTGCCATCGTTGGAAAAAGAGCGTCAAAAGTATCGGGAAAACATCACCAAACGCTTCGTCTCCGCCCGTGCAGTAATGTTGAAAGTACGTCCAATTTATCACACCTTGTTCTTAAAAAAATGGTTTTGCAGCTTGTAAGGTTGGCGATCTATACGTAAATACCACGAGCCTTGAACGCCAATAGTATTGGATGTTTTGATGCTTCACTGCAAGTATTTCTTTCACTTGGCACTGTTAGACGGAAGCACTTCTTCACACCAGTCAGCGACTTTCAGTTCTAATTGACAGCTTATTGGCGAAAAGATCGATTAGGTTACTGTTCGGAAGATTTAGCGCAATTTGGTGGTGTCGTTATTTGCTGTCCAAAAAAAGATGTATAGGTATAGAGTCTCGAAAGGAATTATAAAGAGATGCAACAGCTCGGCATTGCAAACTCGCTTAGACGTGAGCCATGTCACACCTGTTGCTGCTAAAGGAAGATGGGTAACAGATGTGCGCCTCCTGTTGGGTGACGACCAAGTTCTGGGATGAAGTTATACCTCATCGGTGGCAAATGAGTTTTCCCCAAGCAGCCAAGTCTTGTAATGAAACTCGGTTTTCGCGTTTTCCACTACTATGAGTCCGAATGCCGGAAATTACTGGAGGACCTTTGCAGGGGAAGAAATATGCCCTCCTCGCTAATACCAATTCTGCACTGGCTGCGAGTTGTTCTCCGGGTAAGAGCACACACTACACTGGCTCAGACGTGGGTCTGATGGCCGGAGAAAAGGCCAAGTTCAGAGGAAGCTTTCTCGCCGGCGATTTCTGCGTAAGCTAAAAGGCGCTGCTGCAGCAATCTTTTGGCTTTCCGAGGGCAGCGCAGCGCAAACGCGTGGAACCTATATCTGAGCGTCTATTGCTTTTACATCCGCTATTACATTGCAGCAGCACCGCCTATCTGACAATCCAAGCGTGGCTATTGCTGCAATGGAAAGAAAGTTATATAAAAACGACATTTCTGTGATGACGAAATAACTTCCAAGGTGGAAAGGAAGCTTTCGGAGGGGGAGGCATGGAGCTTAAAAAGTTGACCATGGACTCTTCTTAGAGAGAGCATCTGGAGGATGGAAGTTTCGTCCCATTTGCAAGCGCGTAAAAGTAAAAGAGACCCAAAAAAGGAAGGCAACGCGGAACGAGTCTTGGACAGTCTGCAGCAATGCCCTTTCTGATACTACTTTGTTCGCGACTGAGAATCTTGATGTTTCTTCTGCTTGAGCGACTATGGAAGTCTTAGCTGGCGCTGTGGAGCTTCTAGATTGGTGTGAATGACACGGTCATAAACTTACAAAGTGTTGTATTACTATAAGGAGTCTGTGTTCCAACTCCCCTTGCTCGCTAGAACAAGAGCGACAGACACAAAAGCTTCCACCCTCCCAACCCCCCCCTTTCTTAAGAGAAAGGAAAATGAAGACATATTCCCCCGAAGCATGTTTTTTCTTTGGCGTTCAGGAAATGACTGCGTCATTTCTCGGCTCGTGTAAATCTCCTTCGTTGAAGCTGTGAGCTCAGTTCGCTGTTTTAAATGTTTGTTGTCTTTTTTTTTTTTACTTTCATTCAGTTATACAGAATGCAAGATCTATATTCAATGTTGTATGTATTACTGCCCAGAGAGTAAGCTGGGGAAAGTAAGCCCGGTTATAGCTGTATGTGAATTTTTGTTTTTTCCTTTGTGTGTTTAGATGTTCCTCTTGTATGACGTTCCTCGCCCACTCGCATCCTCTCTTAACTCGACTGCCGCTGTGCTGTGTTCTTAGTATAAGTGTATGTCGACCCCCGTGGAAAAACAAGAACTGTATTTCTTTAGGTCTCCCCCGGGATAACTCGCCCTCTTATATCGCGTTCCCAAAGCCAAGCCGAGCTGGGGTCCAAGCGGTGAGGAGCTTGATCCAGGAGCTATTAGATCACGGCCAGCGTCGCGATATCCCCCGAGGTAACAGCACCTTGGATCCTCCCTGGAGACTTATCGCCGTTGGTGAAAGTACCCTCTTTTTACCTTCCAGCTTGTATTGCTTTTTGGCCCAAGAGTTAATGTCTCTCTCTGCCTATCTCGGAGATAAGAACTTTACCCCGTGTCAGCTCCTTTATATTAACCTCCCGCTTTTCAGAAGTACAGTAATAACATAAGACACTCCACATATGGCCCCTTGCTTCCTTCCCTCCCGCTTCCCTCCCTTTTCCTCCTAACAAAAAAGAAATAGTTACGAATTAAGGAAACGTCTCACCTGTGGCAACCAATTTTGCTCTACAAACGATTAAGTCTTTAATTTCTTCCCTTAGGCGGCTTAGGCCATGCCTGGGGCTAGGCTGTGTAATTGCCTAACTTCAAGGGTCATGAAGTTGCAAAAAAGCGAAGGTTAGCTTCTTACTCTCAAGTGTCAATCCTTCTGGGTTTAGAGCTTGTGTAAGCTTTCTCTGCAGTATTTCTGAGACAAGAACATTACATTTATTTCTAAGGAACAGAGTTTCTATTTCTAGCAAGGTATATTGAAATTATAAATTGAGCAGGAACCGAGTAAGTTTTGACATTCTTATAATAACTAGGAAAGCGCAATAGAAAACTGCACTCGAACATCCAGAGTTCCGTAAAAGTTGCACACATACATTTTTAATTAAAGTAGCCTAGCACTACTAGGAGCATTTCTTGCGAAACGTTAACTTTTTTTCTTTTTTGGGGGGTTGCCCTTCCGAAAGGTTAGAATTGCTGTTGTATATTGGGATACGGGGGCTTTGGTACTGCAGCAGTTCTTGGCCCCTCGGAAAAGTGTTGTAAAATGGAAAAAGCATAGCCTTTTGGATAGCCTAATGGTCTGTCCCCAAGTCCCCAAATAGAAAAAAATATTGAGCTAATTTGGCGGTTTGGAATTGTTCTCCATATATTCTACAGGGCTATGGCCATAAATCCTAGGCCGGATATAAAAGTTTTATACTGGGGACAAGCAAGGTACTATATGCCGGACAAGGTGTCTTTGAGGTTCTAGCATTTCACGAGAATTGGTAGTACATCACTTTATAAAGTTGACTATATAGCTTGTGGGGGCAAAAAAAACAACAACGAAAAAAACAGATTTTCTTATAGTGAAGGTTAACTCGGTACTGAATAACATTTTCTAAGCTGACCGTGTATAGCCAAGAAGTTTGTCTTTTCCATGTGACAGCTGTTTTTTTTTTCAGAAATGGTGTCAGCTTAAAGGCAATTGTTATTTTCCTGTTTTAGAACCTCAAACACTCCATGCAACATATTCTGCAGTTCATCGCAGCTGGCTTTTGTTTTGTTTTTGCAACTGGGAAAAGGACGCTTTCTGGAGAGATTTCCTCCTGCACTTCGATTACGTTTATTAAAATGCATCCAGGAGAGTAAGACGAGGGAATTGGTGTTGAAAAAAGGGGAAAAAAGATGCCATATACTTTGCTGTTCGTCGAGGGAGTAATAAATTTACATGCTGCAAGAATAAAAGCCAGCATAGCAATATAGCCATAACTTTTAGCTTTTTTTTAACTTTCTTATTGGTTTCCTTTTTTTGGAGCTGAGCAGCTTGCCAAGTTCAATCCTCGGAGGCATTGCCGTATTACAAGTGCAGGATGAAGCACTGTTCAGAAATAGGAAGAAATTTGCTATTGTCCGTTAGCTCATTCAAAACAACTTAACGGTAATTTGGGGGATTTTTTAGTTTGTTTTTTGGTCTATATGAATGCCATCTCGTTGCCTCGGTCAGAGTTTCCTTCATTCATACCTCCTTGTATGCCTTACAGTGCTAATTTGAGGCCACGGTGTACTGGAACCCCTTTTCGGCTCTACAGCATGGCAAAACTATAATTTTCTGTGCAATGTAATGAAATTGTATTGTGACTAATGCATGGGATGTATTTACCTACTGCATATGGTATGTTTTTGTTAATATCTTTTCCATAAATTTTTTACCTAGAGTCAAATTTATGAAAATTTTAAATAAATCATGAAAAGGAAACGATCTGACTGCACTGGACTTTCTTATTAAGATATTTAAAAAAAACTTTAAATTATCTCTTTCTGTTTCTTTTAATTTCTTGTTAGAAGTGTAATGAAATTATGACGGAAAGGGTATGACATCAGTGCCCTCTTCTGACAAAAAGTGATCAATTACTTGCCGTACACCGTGGCCCTAAACATCCCCCAGCCGTTAGGGCACAGATGTCGGCATGTTGCGGATATTTTGCACACCTTATGGAAACGTATGAGCAAAAGTGCTGAAACGAGCTCTGGGTACCAGGAGGAAAATGCTTGGTGGAACCAAGAACACAAAGCTCTTCCTGTCTTATAACTTCACCATTTCTTGTTAAACTTCCTGATGATAAACAGTCCCTCGATTTTGCTGGAGAGACCCCACACCATATAATAATAAATTCTTTTCAAGGTTCCAAGACCAAAGAAAACGACGATGACTCGGTTTTATTTGGGATATATTAAATAAGTTTGGGAAATGGAAATAGATGCCAGTGATGCACATTTTTTTTCTTGCGCTCGGTTCGAGTATTGCTGTGTGAGGACTGAGGAGAGAGTAATCACGATGAAGGAGATCATTGAGGAAGGCTTGGGTGTTAGCGTCCGGTTCTCAAGAGTCTCTTGGATGGCCAAAACGGACCGAAACGGACAAGTTTTGCTGGAAAAGGAAAAAAATTTCCAAAAACAGTGACGATAAAACGTCCCTCACACCCCTTTTTCCTTTTGGAAACCTCGCCTGGGTCTACTTTGTGTGTGTCAGGTGCTAAGGTTGGCGGGGTGTGAGCTGCAGCAATGGCAGCAGTGCTCATATCTTGAAGCATATAGCGTACAGAACGACAGTTCGAAGCTTTTCGAGTTGGCGGGACCTCGACTATGGGTATATATCGGCGGGACTCTTGCTGTGCAGCGTCTTTTCTTGCTACCCGGGCGGGCCGATCAATTAACTCGCATACAGTGCCACTGGGAAATCAAACGGCAAGGGTATAAGGGGTGCGCTCTGCAAGATCTTTTATTTCCCGTTTTTTTCCGCTTGGCCTAGCTTCTCTTGCATTGGCTCGTGGTGCTCTTCCCCTGTAAAAAGCGAAAAAAAGGAAAAAAGAAAACAACAACAAGGGAAAAAAACGAAAAGGAAAGCACGAGACAACTCGCCTTCCGTGGCGCGTGAAAACAAAACGCCAAAACATTACTGCCAGTTAAAGCGCCTGTATTTCCATGAGTCGCCAGAGACCGATACACTTTCTCAATGTAGCCATATTTAGTTGAAAAAGGCTATATGCTCGACACTCCTCCTAACTCCGGCAAAAAAAAAAAAAAAAAAAAAAAAAATTCTTTGCCTGGCACTTTTCTTCTCTTGACTTGCTTCCTTTTCAGGTCTTTTGCTTGATAGTTAAGTGTTGCTCGGTTATCGACATCCCCACGTATACTTACCACGGGGTGATATCCAGCGAGAAAAGCATGGTGCCCCACCCCCTTCCAAGTTTTTCAATGTTTTCTGACCCATTGCACCTTGGATGAGCGAAGAAGAGACGAACGGCGAAGCTCGGGGCAACTTTATCACCACCACGAAAAGGCCTAAGATAGAGGCCCGAGTCTTTCGTTTGGCGCAAATCGTGATTTAATGACCCAATTCACACCCTTCCTGAGCGCCTCTCCCCACCTTCCACGTCCACCCCATGCTATTTTCTTCTCTTCGTTATCTCGCAAAACGCTACGGTGCGAAGACGTTAAGCCAGAGTTATGGCCAAGCCCGTATATACGATATAAATTTATACCCGCGGGCTGCAGGACATGTGAACAACTTTACCCCGGACCCTCTCCCCGCTCCCCTTATTCTTAACTGACCCCAGTAATACGCCTTGACAGCCCATGCTGTTATGCGTGCCAATAGAGATGAATCATAAACTAACGTGCCCGGTTCTTCCAAATCGTCTCAGATGGTCCCATAACTCCCCGTCATTCATCACATCTAACACCGATCTCTAGACCACTTCCCAGACTAGTTAAACCCCTCAAGTCGGGAAGGAATGGGAACCTAACATATATTTAATTTATATATATCTCTCAGCGTTTCAAAGAAGAAGGGGGGACTTCTTACACACCTCCTTGATTGACTTTGCCAAGTCGAAGCTTTTGATGTTAGGAAAGCTCTGAACTGTATAGTTTCTCGGAATATTTTACACTCATTTGAGGCTATAAATTTGTGTCCGCGGCAACATAATACTGAAGAACAAACAGATAAAAAGCTAATAAGGAACCTCGTGAAAGAAGAGCTCGCTTCTTATAATCGCAATCGGTAATTACAGCCATCAAGTTGCTAGTGTTTGGTTAGGATCTTTGCCGGAAATGAGACCCTTCCTATGTGAAGATTGCTTATTCGTGGAGAACGATGTTGTTCTTTACTTTCTTTCTTCAGTAGTACTCCATCTTTCTAGCTGACAATCGACGTCGTAATGCCGTGGAAGGGGAAGAAAAGAATAACCAACTGAAAAGTTTATGTCCATTTGGACCCTCCAAACGGGCCTCATCTATTGAACCATTACGACAACTATATCCCCCCAAGAACAAAAACAAAAACAGAAATACGTATATATTATTCCCTTACCCTTGTTGGCAGCCCAGGAGAT
Organism: Lepidurus couesii; assembly: GCA_022832235.1. Classification (NCBI taxonomy): domain Eukaryota; kingdom Metazoa; phylum Arthropoda; class Branchiopoda; order Notostraca; family Triopsidae; genus Lepidurus; species Lepidurus couesii. The sequence continues at coordinate 28,152 of JAGJRP010000161.1, forward strand.
AATATAACTTGTCTTTAATATTTTTTTGGATACAAGAAGAGAACACGGGTCAGCAACGAATGCCAAGCTGAGGCTGCGATCCTTGAATTGAAGTTGTGCCTGAGACTTGAAAGTGACACTTGGGAAAGAGAAAATTTGTGCATATCGATGGCAGTTTTTGGTGTCTGTGTAGCCCAGTTTCTAAGTCCTTCTGTTTCTCAAGGAGTTCCCGTCTACGATGGTAATCTCCGCAGCTATAACCGGCCCCAAAGAGCTTGTTTTTGTGTGATTTAGATAACACGTGGCGGTGTCATACCACAAAATCGCTCAAGCACCTTTCTCAATCCAGTGGAAGTTGCTCTCCATTCCATGCATAAGAGATCAAACGGCAGTACCATTTTCCGCTTACCGGTTCAGACCCTTGGCAAGAGGCAACACTTCGAGATCTTTTTTGTTGTTTTTGTCTCTCTCTCTAGCTTTCTTTCTGATCACATTAGTCATACAAACGTAGTCTTTCGGGGATTAAGAAAGAGGGGTCTGAGCGTGTTAAAGTTAAGGTAGAAATAAAAGCGTTTTTTTCCTTTCTTTTTCAAGTATATATCCCCCCGTACCATCCCGGTTGCCATACTTGTTTTGGACCTGCCTCCCTTTTTCAAGTGGGCGGCTCTTGATTGTATTATGTTTTCTAGCGTAATTGTTTGCTAGCAAAAGCGAGAGACAGCAGACCGGGTGAGATAAAGCGTCTTGGCGGGAAGAAGAGAGCCAGAGAAGTAAGAGAAACTGCTGACCGGAAAAGAAAAGAAAGCAAATTAACAGACTTTTGCCCCCACCCTTTTTCGCTCTTTTCTAGTATCTAACGATGTGTTTGTCGCTTGGCAACGAGATTAACCGGACGTGGTTCCTTATTTGCTCTTTTGGTACTTGTAAAAATTCTTAAACGTAGAAAACAAAATTAAATTGCACACAGTTATCCAAACGTGTCGCAATTTGTTATGTCCCGTTTCGTTTTCTTTAAGTGCATTCTAATAAATGCCGCTCGCATTCATTCAAATAAATTCATTCATTTCATTCTAATAAATGCTAATCGTTATTAGAATCAGACGTTTTACGGGATAAAATGTTAAGAACCGATTCAAAGTAATAAATTCGTAGCACTTAATCTGTTATTAGAATCACACTTTCGGATATTAGAATCAATTTCAAAAGTATCGTCACATGTTCAGTAATGAAACTGCAGTAGTAATTGCTACAATGGACTTGGCAAATTGACCAATGACATTGCTTTTACGTCTTTTTAACCAATCCTGCCATTTCCAGCCTACTACACTACGCTTATACCTAGGCTAGACGGGACAAATTAATGATCATCAACTCCGAGTTAATCCTTCTACCTGAGTTAAAGACATTGAATTTGTATGTATTTTGTTGATGATCATTAACTTGTCCCGTCTAGCCTAGGTATTAGGAGGTAACAGGTAATCCCTTCTAAGCTCCCCGGTCAATTAAATGAGCAGGTTATTCAATTTAATGGCCAGTTTCTTTAATTGACTGGGAAAATTAGAAGGGATGTCGTGTTGATAACCCTACTTAAAGGGCAATAGACGACGACATAGCATATTGATATTTGGATGGATTCTTATTGTACACATTATTCTAAGAACGAGAAAATTTGTTTCAAGTTTTTATGACCAGCCGTTCCCGAGTTATTGACTTGTGAAATTTTGGCATTTACCCGCCATGAGAGCTGTGACGTCATGTACGTACGCACAGTCGTGGCCTACGAGCGCTTTGTTATTCACTGGCGCTGTGGGACTTCTTCTGTACTTATAGTAAGTTTGGGCAAAAAATAGCAAAAAAAATGGTAAAAAATGGTAAAAATGGCAAATAAACTGCCATCAAAGACGATTAATAAACGTGTCAGTAACATGTGTGTTGCTTACGGTTGTAACAACTATGTTAGTGCTGGTTTTGGGATGTATAGATTCCCAAAAGACACACAGAGAAGACGGCGATGGATTTTGCAAGTGCAAAGGACTAGTCTGATTTTGTGGAAGTAAAAAATAAATGGGTGACTCTTTGTGGTAAACATTTCACCGAAGATCAATTTGACAGTAGTGTTGATCGACAACTAGCAATGGGATTACGGGCAAAATGTCATTGGTATGAGTTTGTTGAAAACCGCTTTCCCTACACAGTTTGTTAGACCGGCAACTGTGTCTGGGTTGCGAAGTCCACCCAAACCTCGGAAAACCTCCGCTATTGAGGAAAGACAATAACGTCATTACGTAAATACAATCTTTACTTTTCAAGACCAAATAGGACAGTGACATATGCAAGTTTTAGGTTATCCAAGAATTGCTGCTTCAAAGCTTCCATTTCTGAAAAAGCAGTTTACCTGCTGATGTGGAAAGTCTTTGTTATTGGGGTCGACTTTGGCTAGGAAGTGACGATTTCTCCTGCAACAGAAATTCAAATTGTTATTCTTGACAAGAAGAGGCATCCTTGCACACTTTCCCACAATCACACCTACAACATACTGTAGAGTTAGAAGCACATGATGTTTTATATTAAGTTTCCAGTCATCGGTCTCGCTAAAACCTTCTGCCATTTTACTCGCTGGATATCACGATGACAGTTCGTACACAATACACGGTCAACTGAGAAGGAAAAATGGCGCCTAGGAAGAATGGCGTGCGTACTTGACGTCCCAGGACCCACGTGATCGCGCTTAGCCAATGGCAAAATATGCCCGTTTGAATTTTAGACTTTTTATTTTCTTATTATCTAGTTTTTATTTTTCGAGTATGATAAAAGACACATAAAACTGGAAACTAGATTTTCTGCTCCTTTTTATAAGACAAAGTTGTTTTTTGGTGGCTATTGCCCTCGGAGTAGGCTTCAAAGGTAGCAGTGTTAGTTGTGTTTTAGACGTGTGGTTACACAAAACTGGTGACGAACAAGACAATGATTGATTTAAATATAAAAGAGAAGTTGCGGCTCATTGAAACTTATGGCAAGTTAAATTTAAAAGATTTGCCACAAAGAGAAGCGGCCGTTAAGTCAGGAACTCCTCAATCATCATCTCTATCAAAATTGTGGAAAAATCGTTATAAAATAAACAATAGTGGGTATAGTGAATCTAGAAAAGTGTCAAAAAGTTGACGATGCTTTGTTTCTTCGGTTTAAGCAAGCTAGTTCGTTTCACGCGCGGATTAATCGTAGCGTTTTATTGCATATTACGATTTTCGGTTATTAGAATCTCCGCTTAATGGAATCAATATTCACTTGACAAACATGATCACAATAAGCGGCATCTAGTGTACTGTATTGTGCAGGCCTTATTTTAACCGAGACAGGGATCCGTGGGGCATGGTTCGATGTCAACCTGTCGTACTTGGAGACGGATATATCGACAAGAAAACATGCTTTCCTACTCCGATAAGGGCAAGTTTCGTCTGTCTAATATGAACCGAAATGTTCATATATTTTTTTCTCTTTTATGAGTGCACGCTATAGTCAGATTAACTTCATTTTATGCTGCAATAATGTGTACTAACATCACGTAAGAATTGCCCAAGAAGACAACAGGGTAAAATTAGCTCATAATCTTTTGCAACACGATCTGCTAAGGCTACAAACGTTGTAGTAAGGTGAAGTCACATCACAGAGAGCGATTCTGGTTTCTACATCCTGAAGCCAAACGTTTAAAATTATCATATTGGATGCCAGTAAGCCAACACTATATTTATATTGATAAAAGCTTATAAATAAGGTCTGGATTCGCCGCGGGACAGACTTCCATTCTTAACAATTTGTCGCCAAGTCTCGTTCGTTCCAACGGATAACAATTTATAAGGCAACGAAAGAAAACCAAAGTATATAAAAGAAAGGCACTCGTGTAAATAAAATAGTTTTCGGAAATTTCTCTGGGGAGCGTGGTATGCTAATCAGGGGTTGACACAAACGACTCGGAATCGAGTCGTTCTCGACTATCATCATCCAAATCCACGATGTCCCATTGACTCCAATCACCAGGATTGTTGGTGTTGTCGCCATTCCGGACTGACGCACTGGTAAACGGGTAAAACGAACTTATTCGCCCTGGAACAGAAGCTAAACGTTGGTAACCTCCAAGGCGCTGTTGATGGTAATCTAAAGGCGCTGTAGCTGCTGCTGTAGGCGTTCCTGACCGTGTCCCAGCCGTTTGCAACGGACTGTTGGCAAAAACAGACTCGGTGCTCGGACTCTGATGCTGATTCAGCACGGCTTCGGCCGACAAAGTTCGCCCACCAGGCTCCATCATAGGTGATGACGAGAGCAAAGGTCTGTACGGGATAGACTCTAGAGATTTGCCAGTTGATGAATTCGGATGATTTGGCCTATGCCAGCTGCTCGAAGAGCTGCTCCCTCTGGAACCGCGCACGGAGCTGGCGGACGCAGATGGACTGCTCGGACTGGAAGTTTTCTGGAAGACTGCGTTCCGTGAATGGCTCTTGGATTTATGGGGCCCGCGGTGCTGATGCTGTTGCTGGTGCTGTTTTCGGTCCAGTCGGGCCATTTTTTCTTCCATGGCCAGGGCCGTCTTCTCCAAGGACAGGATTTGTTCGCTCAAAGCCGCCATTTGCAGAAAAGACACCAAATCCCCGCCGCCCCGAATATCGAGTACCGGTATCCAGCGCAAATAGCATTGTTTCCAGAGACGGAAGGCGGAAATGAGCGGCGTGACAGCCAATACTTGGTAAACGGGCCAATCTAGCACATGCCAGTCTGGCTGAGCAGAATTCGCATTCTGTTTCTGGCTATTGCTGGAACTGCCGGTCGTAGCGGGGTGAGATGGCGTCAAAGATGCAGACGACGCGCTGGAATTGTGGTCGGAGACGGTGGTACTACTCGCTTCTTCGACAATGGAGGCGCTACCCAAGCCATGGCTTTCATAAACTGTCCAACGCTGATTGAGACTGGTTTCGCCGTTTTTGCGAAAGCGCGCTAGTGACGAAGGCGTGGTGGCCGCCGCGCCAGCGGTGGAGTTGCTTTGGGTATAGCTAAAGGGCATGCCTGTATGGTGCACAGGTCGGTTGCGGTCGGTAGCGGAATTGGTTGACGTCGTAGGGCCGGTCGTTTCCTTGTAAAAAGACATTTCGTGTTCGTCGGGACGACCAGCGGCAGCAACGTCACCCGAGATGGACTTGAGCTGGCCTTTTTGCAACCGATTAGGCGAAAAAGATGCTTCGTGGCCGAAGAACAGCAAACCTCGCACTTTGCTCCAGGTCACGCCCGTGCTTTTCTCTTTTTTACCCGCGTACCAATCGCTCAAGGCAAAATTGCGACTGCCCCAGCTGCGGCCCAAAGTGTCGGTACCTTCACCGGTAAAAACGGGTACATCTTTCCGCGATAGTGTCAGCGTGGAGACGCTGCTACGGCGCGACCGACTGTAATCGGGCGAACCCAGATTTGGCGAGGCAAACTCCTTGTAACCCGTGGCCACTTTGTCAATGGTTTCATGAGGCGCGAAATTTACGGGGGCGAAAACGGGACTGACGTTGGCCGTTTGGCGCCCGACTTGGACACGTTGGCTGATGACGAAGGTAGGGTTGTAAAACAAAAGTTGCTCTTCAGCTCCAAATTGCAACTCCCAATCCCAGACGCTCCTTAATTGGAAACAAGTCGTATCATCCTGTCACAAAGCAAAAAGAGAGAAAAACAAAGAAGAGTTCAAGTGAGATTAACTTCCCCAAGAAAATTCCCTTTAATTTACCTCCAGTGCCAGGACTCGCTCTTGATGACTATTGAACAGGAATGTGTCAAATAAGGACAAGAATGTCGTATCCCAGAGTGAGGTTAAATACGTTTCCGTGAACTCGAACGCGGTTGGACACTGTTGTGTTAATTGCCAGACACAGTCCAAAAACAAATGAAACAAAGGAACCTAATATCATATTCCCCAACCCCCAAAAAATACGCATTTAGTTACAAACTTATTTTTAAAAATACTAATATTAATAAAAAAAATCCTTGAAATTTTTTTTTTTTAAATAAAATAAATAACTAATAATTATACTGAAAAAAATAATAATTACTTCTTCACTGTCTTTGCCTAAAAAACGGCCTAGTCTGTTGGCAAAAGGATGTCCTAAGGCAACCCATTCTTTTTGTACAAGCGATTGAAATCCGTGTAGAGTACGGTAATGCGGATCGATAATTATCTGTGTGAGGGAAGATATCAAAGCTGACATGTCTCGGCCTTCCCCTTCTTGGAGGACTACTGAGACAGAATCTTCATGGAGGGATTTAGCAGCGCGTAAAGCAATTCGCAAACATGACATGACACACTGGGGCCATTGCGATGCTTCTAATAAACTAAGATATCGGGTATCTTGCTCGGTAAAGCGGCGAAAACTGTCGGTCGAGGCACAGCAATGGTCTCTTAACCGCAGCCAACTTCCAGTGACGTCTTTCAAGCTGGGTGCGATGCGATCCAACTCGAGGATCAAAGATTCCCGCGCCGTAGGATGGGTAGCGCGAATCCTTTCCAGCAACACGCTTTCTTCTTGACTGCATAGAAGAGATAAATCTCATTATAACTTTTCGGGGAAACTCAATTGAGACCATTTTTTTTTCTTTTTTTTTTTTTTACCTCGAAATTGCAGTAGGTAGGGACCTGGCCATACGAATAATGACGCACCCTTGATCGTTGCCCCATACCCAAACAGGCGGCCTTTGACCCAAAAAGTATTGACTGGCTTCGGTCACCAATTCGTCCGTCAAAGAAGCTGGCACAATAAAAGCTTCACACAAACTACAATAAAAGAGAAAATACGAAAACTTTTGTAAAGGGCTGTTTGCCTTGCGAATCAATTGCAATTTCACCTGGGGCACACTTGAAAGTTTTCGTTGACGGTGCATAGACGCCATTTCTTGTCCTGATTACATCCACAGCGCTCGACTTCAAGTAGCCAATCGTCGTCTTGATTAAAATATGCGGTGTTGGGATCTAACCTTGATGCTGGCAACCTGCATGAAAAGAGGGACAATTCTCTTACAGCTTGTTATGTCAACATGGAATGCAACAAAGGAATGCGTACTGGCATTCAAAAGCGAAAACGAGTTCCAGACGCGTCGGGAAGGCATGGTGCAAAATGGCATTGGCTAAAGTTCGACCCGAACCCACTGGCGAGAACCGAAATCCAAAGCTGACGACTCGGAAATCCTAAATCGTTTCATTTTTTAATAATTTTTTCATTTTTAAAAATAATTATTTGATTTTAATGGAAGTGCATTTACTCGACACGTAATTTGTAGGCATTTGATGCTACCATATGCACTTGCGCCGGGTAAAAGTCGTCTTCGTTTATCGCCACTGACTTGGTAGATACTTTCCACGTTAGCTAAGCAAATATCATCGGAGGTAAAAAGTTTGTGGCGCTGACCTTCAATCTAGAGATACACGATGATTAAAAAAGAAGGGTAAAAGAAGTAACAATGGAAGAGGATATACGTACCGTGGAATTTTGAGGGTCGATGAAAGCAACCTTGAAGTTGGTGACAAAGAGCGTCCCGGATTTGCCTTGCTTACGATCGCTGAGAGCAGCGAAACGGAGAACACTTGGTGCTACGGCTATGATGACTTCCCCTGCGCACAACAGGAAGTAATTAAAGACTTGTGAGGGAGGCTCGTGTTCCGAGTAATTCCGTCGCACGCACAAAAACAGCCGTTTTGGCAATCACCACTCCAATGCGTGCCAGCGACGGTATTCCAACATCAGAAAGACAATGAACGTTATAATAGTAGCCAGCACCGCACCCAAAGAATAGCAACACAGCATTTTCGTGTTTATTTTAAAGAGAGAAATACTTAAAAGTTATAACACCGGCTGCGTTGCAAATATTTGACGTTAACTTTCGCTCTTTTGGGGTTATATGAGAAAATAACGAGTGGACCAAGCAAGTACAAAGCTTGAGCTTTTCTCCTGTGAAGGAAAGAAATTTGAGAGGGCTTAACATGACATCATGATTCAAATTTCGAAGCTACGCAAGTTAGCGAAAATGAAAAGGAATGGAGACTAGACTTCTACTGGTAAAGTGGCACGACGGAATGTCTAATTCTGCTAACAAGTTGCAGTTTCTTAAAAATATCAGTGAAAATCCGAGCTAATTTCAAAACAGCTTCAAACTTACCAGGCAGCAAGTCGGGTTCTACTAGTTTGGCATCATCAAAACCAGACTTTTCTCCATTCGCCTATAACATACCTTGTCTATTAATGATATAAGCTATAGGTTTTAAGCTGTCAAGTGCATTTTTTAATAATAGCTACAGTGCAGGTTATTTTTTATTATTATTATTTATCCAAAACAAGCAAGGATGATAGGAATTCGTAAGATAGCATGGTTGATTGTGTTTCAAACGTGAGAATAAATGTCAAGCAAAATAAAATACTTCGTAGGTAAATTTGACAGTTCAGAACAAGAAAAAGTATTTAAAAATCACCTTAGAGTCGTAGTCATCAATATCTACGTATGTCTTAAAAGTTGTCGACATTTCATTCACAGAGAACTCAGAGATAGCGGAATGAAACACAAACAAAAACACTTGGCCCGTCTCGGAACTGAACAGCGAATATCCGTTGTTACACGTCCGATGTTCGATGCTTTAGCATACCACACCAGACGTTTTGCGCGGGAAAGATCTGATTTGATTGAATGCTCAATAAAGGTATTCACTCGGCTAATAATAAATTTGAATGTTCAATGCAAAACCTTTCATTTTTTCCATTTTATCCGATTTTTTTATGAAAGCTTGATTTGCTGTTTTCCTAGAGATCAAACAGAGCCATAAGCCGTCATGAATTTATAAGTCTTAATCCGAGTTTAATCCTTTTACGATGAGCTCTTGACTGGCTTAGTGTTCTAATATCAACATAGTATACTAATTATATTAGGTCCGCATGCCATTTACTACCATCTACGGTACTATAAATGATCCGGAACTTCCTGACCGAGATTGCAGAAGGGAAACAGCCAGCAGAGGTAAAACTAGAGCTCCTAATCGAATTGTGGAAATTTTAGCCCATTTTTATTGTATTAATTCGACTTTTTTTAGGAGCGGTTCTTTAAAAAGTACCGGCCCAAGCATGGCGTTTCTTACAAACCAAACCTACGATGGTTCAAGTCCCAAATTCGAGTTTTTCAGGTACGTTTGTTCTCTTGTAGATTGTTACATTATGATAGCCGATTTTTGTTACTGCAGGGCACCGGAGCGGCTCATGCTAGGATACAACACCCCGAAAGACTACATGGACTATGTTCATCCTCACTGGCAGTCCTTCGAAGCTCCCAATCCATTTCTTCACTACTTACTGGGTGTTCTTTACATCGGGTTCATGTTCTGCGCTCTCGTAGGCAACGGAGTGGTAATATGGATCTTCTCATCGTAAGTTATTCTCACTTCGCATTTCCAACGCAAAGCCTTCAATTAACAAAAAAAATAAAAGTTACTATTAACGATTTTATTATATTTTTTAGAGCTAAGTCTCTACGGACACCATCCAACATGTTTGTTATCAACCTTGCCGTTCTTGACTTCATCATGATGATGAAAACCCCGGTGTTTATTATCAACTCCTTTAACGAAGGTCCAATTTGGGGTAAGTTTGGATGTGACCTGTTTGCTTTGATGGGATCTTATGCCGGTATTGGTGGAGCAATGACCAACGCTGCCATCGCTTTCGATCGCTACAGGTAAATACTGATTTACTTATCTATTTTATTCGAGCTTTCTATTCGTGTCGTTGAAATTTAGAACTATTGCCCGGCCTTTTGATGGAAAACTTTCTCGAGGCAAAGTATTGGTTATTTGCGCTGGAATCTGGCTATGGGCAACTCCGTTTTCTCTGATGCCCTTGTTTGGTATTTGGGGACGCTTTGTGCCTGGTAAATTTTTGTAAAAGGAATAACTCCAAGGGATTTTGTAATTAATCTGACCTGAACACCAGAGGGCTTCTTAACCACCTGCTCGTTTGATTATATGACTGAAAATAGCTCTACTCGGTGGTTCGTGGCTTGCGTGTTTATCTATTCGTACATCATTCCGTTGGGTATAATCATTTATTATTACTCGAAGATTGTCGGCCACGTTAAAGAACATGAGCGCATCTTACGCGATCAGGTGAAGAGTCGCAACTATGCTTAAGTGACTCACAAGGGCAATAACCGTATAAATGGTATATTGTAGGCTCGAAAGATGAACGTTGAGTCTCTTCGTAGCGGAAAGGACCAGTCGGACAAATCAGCAGAAATCCGCATTGCTAAAGTAGCCATCGGACTAGCCCTCATGTTCGTCGTAGCATGGACGCCTTATGCTTTGGTGGCACTTCTAGCTGCTTTTGGAAACAGGTGAAAGCATGGCTTCGTTCAAACAAAATAAATAATTAGTTTTCGTGCTTGAAATGATAGGGCCGTTTTGACGCCTCTGGTTTCCATGATTCCTGCTTGTTGTTGCAAAGCAGTGGCCTGCATTGACCCTTGGATTTATGCCATCAATCATCCTCGTTACCGGTACTGTTTAGTTTCGGATAGAAGAGTTTTGTGAATGTCTTTTTCCTATAATTAGACTGGAACTTCAGACGAGATTACCCTGGTTTTGCGTTCACGAGCCTGAGCCTGAAGTATCGGACAACACGTCTTCAACAACGGAGAAAACATCAAGCTAATAGTCCGTACCTTTTGCGATACCCGTTTCTACTGGAAAACGAACTTGGCCCGTCCCTGGCTTAAGAATAACGTACGAGTTTTCCTACCCTTGTTTGTTACCTTTAGAATCGTAGTAATTCTTAAACCCAGCAAAATATAAGCAAGTAAGTGTTCAAAAACACGTGTCTGGAGAAATTCATTGTAGGATGGAGTAATAAAGTATTTACAATACTATAAAATAAGGGTTTATAAACTAGAGAATCAAGATCAAACCGCGCCGGGAAGATTTTGTTAGTCTTGTTGGAAGTTTAGGGACTGTTTGGAAACCTATAAAGGAACAGAAAAAGAGAAGGTCCAGTCTTTTTATCCCAAACCCCGCCCGTTGTTCAGGAGCAACAATACGCGCCTGTCCGTGTCAGGGTGTACTATATAATGGTCAGTCCGGTACGCAGAAAGCCGCTGCTTTCCTTGACGTTACCTTTTTTTCTTTTGCAACACCCTGAACAGCAACACATCAATACATGCAAGCAGACTTAGTCGATGAGCCCCACGTCGAAACGTCGAACGCGACCGGGGCTACAAAAGTAATGTGACTACTTAAGTGCTTTAGCTTACGTAATATAACTTTAACCTGTGAGGTTTCAAGAAAAGTTTTAGTTCTTCTTTATACAACCGTAATGCACGTTAAGCAATGGTCTTCAGATATCTCCTCCTTGCCGCTGGCTTCAGGTAAAAGTGGCTATATCCCCCTAGGCGTCCCCAAACTATATCGAAGAAATATTTCTCTTATCATATATCAGTCAAGTTTACCTGGTCTTATCCGAAAGTGCAGATACCAATTCGCAATTGACCATCCCTCAAAGTTACGTGAAAGGTAAGTGTGTGTTTTGTAAATGCGGCCAAGATCTGTCAGGATTACATAATGCGGTTGTATGTTCATGCAGAAATACGACCGAATGCAGCCGAGGGTAAACCGGTGGTGGTTAATGTTTTGCTGTACATTGTAGATGTCAGCTCCGTTAATGCTGAAGACATGGATTTTCGGTAGAGCCTGTATATATGTACACATGTAAACCGTTCATGTAAACAATCTAATTATAATGCCGTACTTTCTGGGCGAGTCAGTGTGGATATGCTGCTCCGTTTTGCATGGCGTGACCCACGTCTTCAACTCAGCAGCAAGGCAAAAGGCGATGCCCCAGACTTCGCTATATTACCGGCTGAGATCTTGGAAAAAGTCTGGCATCCCGATCCGTTCATCTCGAATGCTAAGCACACAGGTATTTGATTTACCAGTTGAATACAATATTTAGATAGTTTTCTTTAAACAGAAATTCATTACTTGAATGATAAACATGCCAGCATTGCTTTCTTTGATAATGGAAGTCTTCACTACACGGTGCGAATGCACGCTAAACTAGCTTGTCAAATGGACTTCCGCTTCTACCCGGTCGATTTCCAGAATTGTCCCATGAACCTAGAAAGCTGTACGTCAAAATAGGTAAGCTTTTACCATTCGTGCTAAATACTTACTTGCAGTCCTGTACGATGAAAACCGAGTAACATTTCAATGGGAAACCTCGGCCCATGAGCCCGTCTCCGTGAACCCAGATTTGCGTTTGCTTCAATACATCTTGAAGGAACCTCTAAATCGAACACAAATGATTAAGAAGCGCACTACAGGAGGTATGGTACTAAAATGGCCTTGGCCTTCATTATAAACTAATAATGAGCTTTTTATGCAAAATTTGATTTTTTAAAGGTAACTTCTCGCGTTTGGTGTGTTACTTTCGCTTTGAACGTCAATTGGGCCACCACGTGATGCAAACGTTCCTGCCGAGCTTGCTAGTCGTTTCGCTCTCGTGGTTTTCCTTCTGGTTAGGCCTAGACGCGGTCCCAGGCCGCATTTCTTTACTAGTAACTTCATTACTGACTCTCGTTACCATGTTTACCACACGCTCCGAGGCCCCCAAAGTGGCCTACATAAAAGTAAGAGCTCGATTCAAATTCTTTGCGGATGACCTGTAACTAATAGTTTCCGATACAGTCCATCGATTTATGGGTTGCGGCTTGTTTGGTGTTTCACTTCGCAGCCATTACAGAATTTATCATTGTGAGAGTATTGGATGGATGGCAAAAAAGCGCCAAACTCATTCCTGTGCGAGTTCAACGAAGAGTAAGTGAACCACGTAATTCTTCTAGCCCTACATTATCCTTTCTGAATGCTTACAGATGTCAGCTCCTTGTGAGACTCAAGGCTCGACACGTCAGCTGCTTCAGGATGCCCCTCACCCCAGAATTCGTGACAAGATAGGTGCAGTTCTGCAGAATACCAGACAACGAATATTACCTTTATGGCGTCAATCGAAAGGTGTTAGCACTCCAAGCTTTTCTAGTCCGTCCAAATCACCTCATCGCAAGTCGCCGCTAAAACGTAAAATAACACCTCAAGACATCGACAAAGCTTCTCGCCTCCTTTTCCCACTCTTCTTTGCCGTGTTTTTGCTATTCTACTGGCCTTTAACCGTGCTTCACATCCTACCGTAAGAGTAAGAACAACACAGATTTGGTGATACGAACAGAAACGATTGTGATAAAGCTTCGCACTATGGTGCTAAATGTAGACCCAAGCCTTGATTCGCGAATAAACTTTTAACTTCCACTGCATTAAACTAAATACCTATAGTATCACCTCGACACGAACGATAATATCACGTTTTGAAAAGTATATCTGGCGATATGTGCCTACTTCTGGGTTTTCGTAAACTAATAAATCACCTTCGTGATGTTCCCCCACGTTTTGATCGGAGGACAAAGTTAAAAAAACGGAGTATGATATACCACCTTTAACGCCATATATTTAGCGTTGACTTAGGATGAAAAGTAACCGAACTAAAGCGGTTTGAATGGTACCCACTCAGCGAAAAATAGAAGATTCACTATAGAACAACCTAATTTTTTTAAAACAAAAAAGTCAAGTACCCTAATGTACATTTGATTTTTTAGTTACATGCGTAAGTTACTATACTTAGATGTGGCCAAGTGCTCAAAATAAAGGATCCAAACTTCCGTAGCTGGAAACTTTCCATATTCCACGTTTCGTTTTTAGCAATGGTTGCTAAGTACAAAAATTGGTACTTGCTTATGCAGCAATACGTGCTTCCACTAAAAGTTAAGCGCAGGTAATTTGGGAAGCGTTGCAAGTTTAGGTACAAAATATAACTTTATAGAAAACAAGCTGAAAAGAAGTCCAGATCTGACACTTACGGAGCCATATTTCCGAGTTTCCTTACACAGCAACTATTTACGTAAAAAAGGCCGGAATGGAGCAGTTAGATATTCAGTTGCTTCGAAGACTTCTAGCTAAGCAACTTATTGACTTCGGACTTCAAAAGAAGACAAGATGATGCTAAAGTTGGCATTATTAGCACGATGTGCATGTGCCTTGGCAGCTGTCGAAAAGAAGAATCTCACTGCTCCCACCAGACAACAAGCCTAGAAAATCCTAAAGGTAGTAAAGCCCGCCAAACCTATATCGCTAGGTAATAAGAACTCAACCAAACTAGTAACGAGCAAAGTGACAGGCGGATCAAAAGTTAATCAAACGCAGCAAGCAAAGCTACCTAGTAAAACTATTCTTACTAAAAGTCCAATCGCTAAAAATCTGACAGGTCCTCAAACTCAAAAGAAACCAGAAGGCAGTCAACCCCGAATGCTTCAGGAGGGTGCAAGAAGAAGAGTTATTTCCCAAATTTACATGCCACCGAAGGAAGAAGAGTTACAAAAAGATGAAACAATCCCTTGTGATGATAAGGAGCAGATCCCTAAAATAACGACTGATTTAAGCGAGGATTTCGAAGACTCAACCAGTATTCCCCTTGACGTTAGCTCCGGTAGCCTCCCAGAAAAAAAGATTGACCGCCCTGAAAAAAAGATTGACCGCCCCGAAAAAGAGACTGACCGCTACGAAGAAGAGACTGAAAGCTCCGAAGAAGAGACTGACCCCTCCGAAGAAGTGATTAACCTCCCCGAAGAAAAGATTGGCCGCCCCGAAAAAAAGATTGACCGCCCCGAAAAAGAGACTGACCTCTACGAAGAAGACATTGAAAGACCCGAAGAAGAGATTGAAAGCCCCGAAGAGATTGACCGCCCTGAAAAAAAGATTGACCGCCCCGAAAAAAAGATTGACCGCCCCGAAAAAAAGATTGACCGTCGTCCTTGTGACCGCCGCAGAGGCTGTCGAAGAAATTGTTGGTGTGGATGCCATTGCGGATGCCAATGGAGTCCTTGTTTCAACAAAAGAATTTGTTGAAATCGAAAAATATTTAACAAGGTAAATTAAGAATAATTAAGAACAATAATTTTTTCTTTGTTTTTAATCTCTAGATGCGCAAGTGTGGCTATACGAACAAAAAGTCCAACGGCGACTTAATTGCCTATGTACGAAACGTTAAAAACCGAAACCATTCTAGTTTTAATAGTAATAATGATAATAATAATAACAGATGGGAATTAACGAACAGAGAAGGTGACAAGAAAAATCTTAACTCAACGGAAAGACGAAGGGGTACTTCAAAGTTTTAAAATAGTGTTAAAGTCTGGTTGGTTGTGGTCTCTTTTCCTACTAATATTATTGGTGTTTCTTATATACATAAAAGATATAATACAATCGCGACGAAAGAAATCAAACGTCTTTGTCAACTTACTTCATTCAACCCTAGTTCAATTTGAATGAATGATATCGCTAGCTCAAATGCTCAAATTACTGCAAAGAATGTTGCTAATAAGTTCGCCAAGTCCGTTATACCCGAAGTTGACATACGCTGTCCCGGTTTGAAATAACAGAGAATGCAAAAGTGTGTACATTAACTGCATGGTTTTACTTTAAATCGTGCGTAATTATTCCGAATGAACTAAAATCGGCTTCGTTTAATATATTTAGTAGAACTTGTGGTAAAAAATCATACAATTTACCTATTAGGTGGTCAATTTTGAGCAAGAGCTGTGTGAAAATCCAAACTTCCACGTCCCATAATTCAAATTTGAACACATTTCCTTTACAATGACTCCTCTGTGGAAAATTACTCATTCCGATTCCTTACTCCAATGTACGAATCAATATATAGAAAACCTGTCATGCATTTTAACTTTGTCACTGGTTAAGCAAAAATCGGTGCAACTCTATAGTTAGAAGACGTATTAAATTCAATGGTCAGTAACGACGTAACAGAACGGGGAAAGCCAGCACCCTAAATCAATAAAAACTTATAACCAGAATTGGTGGACTAATCCACTTATTAAGGCACACTATATACGTAAGCGCAAAATTCTTGGTCTACAATATAAGACCTAACTTATTGTTGCCGATTTATACTACAGCAATACCTGTGCTTAAGTTACAAGCTGACCTTTCAACTGCTGGCTTAGCATAAAGACAGTAAGCTGGCAATATGCAAAGTAAAGTAAGTAAGGCCAAATGGATGTTTCAGCTCATCAACAGTTAGATCTTAATGTGCGCTATTAAAAGAAAAAAACAATAACTGTAAGCAAAACGTGCTTTAAAAGTGCACAATACGACAACTATTATATATACAAAGAGCAATTTTTGCTTAGCTTCGTTGCAATTATTGACACGTTCTGCTAAAATGGCATGGGGAAGATCTCTCACTGACGGAGCAATTTTTTGGTTTAAAAGCGGGCAGCTCGACGTTTGAAAGTCACTCAGTTTGTCTGGTTTCTATCAGAAATAACTGACGACTCCACCAGCAACTAACCCTTACCAAAATGTTAAAGCTGTGGCTTTTAACTCTCTTTCTTTGTGCAGGCGCTTTAGTTGAGGCGACACGGGACGGCCAAAAGTTAAAATTTCTAGAAAAGGAAGCAACGGAGAACGACCAAATTACGGCGCAAGAACATGACAGGAAGATTGCGAAGGCGACCAAAGAACACAACAGGCTAAAGGAACATGTCGATAAGCAAAAATTCCAGAAACACGGCGTGAAAGTGGAAAACTATCATAGGGACACGCTAAAGGACGACCGCAAAAACGAAGTTCTCTTCCAAAAAGATCACGACAAAAAACTGCAAATTAAAAAAGACAGGAAGTTAAGGAAGACTAAACTCAACGTCAAGGACTGCAGTTCGTCCGGGAGCTGCAGTCGCAGCGGCAGTCACAGTGGCAGCTGCAGTGGCGGCAGAAGCAGTAAAAGCTGTAGCCATAGCGGTAGCGGCAGTGGAAGTCACGAGCACTGCAAAAGACGTCGATGTGGATGCTGGCGCCGTCGTCGATGTGGATGTGGTTGGCCATGGGGCTGGGGACAAGGCTTGGGACAAGGCTGGGGACATGGTTGTGGTTGCCATCATGGTTCTAACTGGGGGGGTTGCCACCACAAGTGGTGCGACTGTTGTATCAAGAAACTTTCCTGTAAATATTGGAAACTGTTCCACAAGGTAAAAACTTAAATCTTAAAAAAATTGCTCACTGCTTTAACACGCGTTTTCCAGATGTGCAAATGTGGCTCGTACACACAGTCGATGATTAACGGCGACACATGCATCTGCGCAAAAAAGTGCTGTAAGCACATTAAACCGCCCGTTTAGGGTACAATATCAATACGGGCAAGTTACTTCCGAGTCGGTCGGAAAATAACTCGTGGTATTTACCAAGCCCGGCATGGGGACATGGGCTATAAACTGGGCATACACTGTATCAACTAAGATTTTAGAACTATAGTGTACTGGGTCATTTATGCACTCCTTAACCAATACAATGGCACTAGCAAAGGGCAAACCGAACTATTTACTCGCCTTGCACGGCTGCTACCCCTAATTGCGAACAGATTGAGCAGGCAAGGGATAGGGGTGGACTTGACCATAGGCATTCCAAGAAAAGAGACGTTTTTCCTTTCTTTTGCAATGGTGATGTTTTACCTCTTTATGTATGAGTAGAGTAGTGTAGAAATAGCGAGCAAAGGGAAGAGTAGAGAGTAAATTGAGTAGTGAGAAGTCGAGTGAAAATGACGTGATTCTCATTTTATGTCAAGAAACAAACAAAGTTTCGATCAGTTGTTTTCCTCCTCTTTAGCATAATACACTCCAGAATTTCGTCTTTCCAATTAAAATACCCGAGCCAGAGTTTTAGCTTGTTTCGTAAATTCATTTTTTAAATATAGTTTCTCTTTAAAACAGAACAAAAAAGGACAGTTGAAAAATAAATAAGAACATTGTTCTTGGTATTAGCGGTGCTCCCATATGTTCTGGTAGGGACCTCCAGGAAAAATTGCTCTTGCGCCCTGTTTTTTATTCAAACTTCGGTAAAGTTCCATTTCAGAAATTATTTTTAGACGATTACCTTGAAATTCTCATTATATAGAGAATGTGAATATAAATTTACTTGAATTATTGGTTGTTTAATGTCCAAGTACATATTCCTAACTTTTTCAGTTTGAGTAACATTGCGGCAAGTTAAAGAAATTTTTTAGACTTCCGTAAACTTTTTTTTAACCAAGAGTATATACGTTATTTTTTATGATCACAGAATCCCTACATTTTATTAACGCTATGTCTTCTATGGAAAATACAGAAACAATCAAATACCAATTAAATCGAAAAAAGATGTTTTTTAGCTATTGGAAAAATTGCTTTCAAAGTAAACGACTTGTTTCCTGATGTTACAAGAAGTAACAGCGTGGGAGAACATAATGGAAGGATTCTCGTGAAAGAATACATCATGTAATTTAAGAGACAGGAACTTAGGGCAGTCCAATCCGACTTCAAAATAAGCCTAGTAGCAGGTGATCTTGAATGTAAAGGATACAGAGTCAAATAGCTGAGAATAGCTGAGAAGAAAAAACATAGGGGACAGGGACTAGAAATCTTCTCAACGTCTTAGATGTGTGGGAATGGTTAAACTTGCATTGTAAGCTAAGTAATTTAGTTTTCACCATTACTAATAAATTAGTAGTCTAATTAAGTTAAAATAGCTACGCTGTTGAACTGTCGAGATAATCTGTGTTCATGCTTCACGACTGGAGTATCAATATCGTTATAAAAAAAGCCCAGCGTTTTATAATAGATTTCGCGTGCGGGATGTTTTGAAACCTGTTTCTCGCAAAGTTTTCAAGCAAAATTTTAAGCCCATGTCACATGGAGTGACTCGAATCTGTGTTCCTTACATCTGAATACATCCGTTTTGATAGAAAAACATGTAATTTATCTCGTACTTCATTCTGGTATGCATCTCATAAGAAGTTTGAATGTAAAATACACTAAATTTGAATACGTTCGGTTTCGCCCCATGGTTTGGGCGATTTCGTCACATGAGAAGTGACTGCCTCGAGCTATTTTAAGGGCAGAATGACTTGGATTTTTTTTTTACAAAATATAGTCGTAATAAATGAATAACTATTCTTTCACGTGCCGAAGAAATCAACTCGGTAGGCCTAATACCCTTTCCTCTGCGGTCAAAAAAGTGAAAATCGTTCGGTATCACCCCCTCCTCCCCTACATAAGTACCCGCAATAGTGTCGTAAGAAACAAATTTTTAGGTGCAGACTGTACTCCGTCCTATTTTTCTCAATGTTTTCCATCATAATTTTAAAATCGTGTAACGGAATGACTCGAATTACTGTGGTTATAGCACTATGTGCTAAAAGCATTACTACCAAATAGTTTTTTTTTTCGTCAAATACTTTTCAGTTGGAAATATAAAAGTGTTTCGGTTTAATTCCGAACTACTTGATCTACTTGATCAAGCTTGAAGTAACTGCGTGCTGTTTTACACTGCGCTAAACACGTTCCATAATTTCCTGCACACAGCAACGGCTGGGAAGTTTAAGTTTTAGCTTGAACAGCACATAACACGACAACAGTCATACAAGTTAAGCGTTAACTTTGCAATTTTTGCTTACCATCGTAGCACTAATTGACACGTCCTGCTTGCGTAGCATGAGGGAAATTTGTCGTTGACGGAGCAATTTTTTGGTTTAAAAGCGGGCAGCTCGGCGTTTGAAAGTCACTCAGTTTGTCTGGTTTGTATCAGAAGGAACTGACGACTCCATCAGCAACTAACCCTGACCAAAATGTTAAAGCTGTGGCTTTTAACTCTCTTTCTTTGTGCAGGCGCTTTAGTTGAGGCGACACGGGACGGCCAAAAGTTAAAATTTCTAGAAAAGGAAGCAACGGAGAACGACCAAATTACGGCGCAAGAACATGACAGGAAGATTGCGAAGGCGACCAAAGAACATAACAGGCTAAAGGAACATGTCGATAAGCAAAAATTCCAGAAACACGGCGTGAAAGTGGAAAACTATCATAGGGACACGCTAAAGGACGACCGCAAAAACGAAGTTCTCTTCCAAAAAGATCACGACAAAAAAGTGGAAATCAAAAAAGACAGGAAGTTAAGGAAGACTAAACTCAACGTCAAGGACTGCAGTTCGTCCGGGAGCTGCAGTCGCAGCGGCAGTCACAGTGGCAACTGCAGTGGCGGCAGAAGCAGTAAAAGCTGTAGCCATAGCGGTAGCGGCAGTGGAAGTCACGGGCGCTGCCGAGGACGTAGATGTGGATGCTGGCGCCGTCGTCGATGTGGATGTGGTTGGCCATGGGGCTGGAAACATGGCTGGGGAGGTTTTGGTTGCCATGGCTCTCACTTTGGAGGAGGTTTTGGTTGCAGGAGAGGATTCGGCAGGAGAGGGTTCTGTTAGAAGGTAAGTACATTACTTAAATTAAACAAATTGCTCACTATTTTAGCACGATTTTCTTCCAGATGTGCAAATGTGGCTGGTACTTAGAGAAGAACGCTAAAAACGACCAATGCATCTGCTCCAAGTACTAAAGTCCCATTCGGGGTACAATAACAATTCCAGACAAGTTACTTCCGAGTCGGTCGGAAAATTACTCGCGGTATTTACCAAGTCTGACATGGGGACATGGGCTAAACTGGGTATACACTGTATCAACTAAAATTTTAGAACTATAGTGTACTGGGTCATTTATGCACTACTTATAACCAATACAATGGCACTAGCAAAGGGAAAACCGAATTACTTAATTGCCTTGCACGGCTGCTGGACTTCCTATTTTGTCTTAAATGTATTTTTTCTTTAAAACAAAACAAAAAATGCCTTTTGAAAAATGAATAAGAAAATTGGTCTATAGCGGTGCTAATCCCACGCAGGTTCTGGTGGGACTTGCGAGGGGAAATAACTCTTGCGCCCTGTTTTTTATCTAACCTCTGTACATTTCCATTTCGAAATATTTTTTTAGCCGATTATCTTGGAATTTTCATCATACATAGAGAACGGGAATATTAATTTACTTGATTTCTTGGTTGTTTATTGTCCAAGTACTCTTTTTAAATATATTTTGAAATTCCTAAAATTAATTGGAAAGTATTGCGGGCGATCCTAGATTTTCGAAGAGTTATTAGTCTTTGGAGTAAATTTTCAGCTCTGTCAAAATCTACTTGACTTCTTAGAAGGTCTGCCATGACGTAAAAAAGTATAGTTCAACTATTCACTTTCTCAACGAAAATGAATTATAACAGGAATCTTCGACCCTAATAGCAACCTATATCGAAAGAGGCCTTATTTTAGCAATTGAAAAAATTTGCTTTCAAAATAAATTACTTTTTTCCTGATGTTACTTTAAGTAATAGCGTGGGAGAACATTGTGGAAGGATTCTCGTGAAAGAATATAATGCAATATAAGAAGCAGGAACTAGAGCAGTCCAATATGACTCGATAAACATAATAGCAGGTGATCTTGAATGCAAATAGAGATTCAAATCACTGTTCACAGCCGGGAAGAAAATACATAGGGGACGGAGACTAGAAATCTTCTCAACGTCGCGACGGACTTTCAATCAGACCAATGACAGTGCTTATTGTCGTCAATGACAGCGCTTATCGTCGTTTGGACCAATTCTGTCGTTTCCAGAACACTAACTACGCTTACGCAGGGCGCTCAACACTGTAACCCTTCTAAACTCCCCAGTCAATTAAAAGAACAGGTCATTCAATTAAATGGCATTTAGTTGACCTGCCTTTAATTAACTAGGGAGTTTTATAGTTTTGAAAGCCCTGTGTAAGCGTAGTAGTGGTCTAACGACGGATAAGCACTGTCATTGGTCAACTGCAAAGTCCATGATGCGATCAATAGTTTGAGTACTGTACAGAAGCTGCTATGGTAACCTGTGCACACAGGTACCCAATATTTTCGTAAGAAACAAATCTTCAGGTGCGGACTTGACTCAATCCTGCTTTTCTCAATGCTTTCCGGCATAACTTTAAAAGTAGTGTCACGGAATGGCCCAAATAACTGTGGCTAAAGCATTATGTGCTTAAAAAATTACTGTCAAATACATCTTTTTATCCAATACTTTTCAGTTGGAAATATAAAAGTTATTTCCATTTAATTCCGAACTTTTGATGAAGCTTGGAGTAACTGCGTGCCGTTTGCACTGTGCTAAGCTCGTTTTATAACTTCGCAGCGAAGGCTGCGAAGTTAAGTTTTAGCTTGAAAAGCACATAACACGACAACAATAATAAAAGCTAAGCGTTAACTTCGCAATTTTTGCTTAGCATCGTTGCAATAATTAACACGTTCTGCTTGCATAGCAGGCAGGAAATTTGTCGTTGACGGAGCAATTTTTTGGTTTAAAAGCGGGCAGCTCGGCGTTTGAAAGTCACTCAGTTTGTCTCTCTGGTTTGTATCAGAAGTAACTGACGACTCCACCAATAACCCACACCACAATGTTGAAACTGTGGCTTTTAACTCTCTTTCTTTGTGCAGGCGCTTTAGTTGAGGCGACACGGGACGGCAAGCGGGTAAATTTCGCAGAAAAGGAAGCAACGGCGCACGACCAAATAACGGCGCAAGAACACGACAGGAAGATTGCGAAGGCGACCAAAGAACACAAAAAGCTGAAGGAACATGTCGATAAGCAAAAAGTCCAGGTACACGGCTTGAAATTGGAAAACTATCATAGGGACACGCTAAAGGACGACCACAAAAACGAAGTTCTCTTCCAAAGAGATCACGACAAAAAAGTGGAAATCAAAAAAGACAGGAAGTTAAGGAAGACTAAACTCAACGTCAAGGACTGCAGTTCGTCCGGGAGCTGCAGTCGCAGCGGCAGTCACAGTGGCAGCTGCAGTGGCGGCAGAAGCAGTAGAAGCTGTAGCCATAGCGGTAGCGGCAGTGGAAGTCACGAGCACTCCAAAAGACGTCGATGTGGATGTGGTTGGCCATGGGGCTGGAAACATGGCTGGGGTTGCCATGGTTCTAACTGGGGGGGTTGCCACCACAAGTGGTGCGACTGTTGTATCAAGAAACTTTCCAAGCAAAATTGGAATCTGTTCCACAAGGTAAAAACTTAAATTTAAAAAAAATTGCTCACTGCTTTAACACGCGTTTTCCAGATGTGCAAATGTGGTTCGTACACAAAGTCGTTGATTAACGGTGACACATGCATCTGCGCAAAAAAGTGCTGTAAGCACATTAAACCCGTTTAAGGTACAATATCAATACGGGCAAGTTACTTCCAAGTCGGTCGGAAAATAACTCATGGTATTAACCAAGCCTGGCATGAGGAAATGGGTTAAACTGGACGAACACTATATCAACGGATATTTTAGAACTATAGTGTACTGGGTCATACTTGCACTCCTTTATCCAATACAATTTCACTTGCAAATGGGAAAACAATAACCTTTTACTCACCGTGCCCGGCTGACGCCCCTTCCAGTTTGTATAGAAATTGTTCAAGCCAGTTGGGTAACAGGCCTATATCTACTCTGTAGTAACTTTATCATGTCAGCTAATCCCTTCTTAAACCCACGGACGTTGTGCTAGAGGGTACAAAATTATCACCGGGTATTCTCGACCAGACGCATACCGCAACAGACTATGGAAATCTGAAAACGACAAAAGGGCAACCTCAGTGGTATTATACAGTACTTTATTCCTAATTTTGACACGGAGACGGTTAGTTATGAAGAATCTTGGTCGGAGGTATGCGTCGCGTCACATTTTCCAATGAAACCCTAGAGACGGGGCTAACAGTAGTCGAAAACTTTTTGACGCAGCAGGATATAACCCCGTTATCCTACTATCTTAAGACATCTATACTGTGTTTAATACAGTCTAAACTATAAGGCACGCGAATGTTGTCGCTCTAGTTTGGGAAAAATACGAGATTGGTAATTTATTAAGGATTTGCTTAGGTAATAAACTTTTTCTGTCAACGCAATAATACACAGCACTCTCGCCTTCTGTAGCTTGACCCAATACGCAAACAACTTTAAAAAAAGAAGTAATTGAGGTATCACACACCAAGTAAAATTTTTGAATATGCACACTAGGTAATTTTGTCTTATTCTCGAAAAACGTCTGTGGGCTTTCGAAATAGACACTTCCCTTTAGAGGATAAATATATCTGGATGTGAACCCCGAACTCCACCTCCCTAACTCAAAACGAACACAAATCACAGTCGAAATAAATAAATAAAGTAAAACCAGTAAATGATCTTTCCCGGGATTGAATTCTTCCCTGTCATTTGTGATGTTGCATAGATAACCCTTATAAAATTTTTTGGGAGGAGAGAAAAGCCATAACCCGACAAGAGTAAATCAAAAACTATTTGGAAACCAACCCACTTATACCACAAAAAGGGGACTAGGGCAAGGAATGACAACTTTCTTCACTGCCACTTTTCGTACTACAAACTGGACAGTACTTCGGCGTACAGTACTTCCAATCCTTAGAATATAATAGTTTTGCCCACCAAAAGGGGATAACATGTTTAGTAACGAGAAGGAATAGAAACTATAGAGCAAGAATTTACCAAAAAGGGAAAAGATGGGGATGGTCAAGTCTAAATCTAAATCCTACTACGTAGGCTACTAAAACAGGGGTTGCAAAACCAACCTACCGTAATTAATTGGTTACCATTTTGGGTTGAACAAGGGCAAATGCAAAGGGTTCAATTAAATGAATGTAAGTTTTACACAAGGAAGGAAGAGACCTCCACATCTTCTCGGATCCAAAAGAAACCCACACTATACTCCACTACTTCGCAAAAATAATCTTTGGTTTTCTGTGGGAGTAGGTTCAACTCAACATACATGATACAATAACACACGCCAAGGCCAGACCACCCCATCAATGTTGACCCAAAAAGATTTGAGGTTAAAGATATGTAAAAATGGTGCAAAAATTTTTCGCTTTGAGGAAGGATGATAGAGAGGATTGATGCAAAAGGCCCCAGAGGCATTTGAAAGTTTTGAAACGGGTTATTTTTCTCTTTTTAGAAAGCTTTGGTTAAGAGCAGCGACAAAGATATCCAATGTGTTTGCTTACGATTACTTTTCTTCCTCATTAAAAGGAAGTAAAGCGAAGTTTGTAAACTTGAGATCAAAAGCTTTCACACAGCCGTAGTAACATCTTCACTATAATCCTTCTGGAATTTTTCCTGACCTGTGAAAAACCAATGCAGACACCCAAAATTCAATAAAATCCATTAGTCGCATCGCGCCATTTTGATTACGTACTTTCCAGGTATTCAGCAAGTTCCAAATCTTCTGCTTTGATTGCCAAATCCCTGGGTGTTTTGCCGTCTTTATCTTTCAAAAGCAGATTAGCTCCCGCCGTTACCAGGAGACACACTATTGTGCGTCGTCTGTTATAAGCTGCTTTATGTAACGCAGTTTGACCACTATATACAATTGAAACATTAGAGCACATCGCAACCAATATGCGGATACAATTACGCTTCATTATCCATCATATCCAAAAGCGCTCGAGCTGCAGTTCCGGTAGCTGTCAACAGGTAACGTACCACGTCACGATGTCCATTTTTAGCGCTTAAATGCAAGGCTGTAGATCCACTGGAATCGATGGAAAGAAGTGAGAATCCCGAATTATGAAGGTCTTTCAACTATAGCCAAAACGCCAAAACCGAATTCTGTTAGACTAAACTGCTCTAAACATGGTCACTCATCAGTCGAGTAACTTACCTTCTTCAGATCCCCCGTCTTGGCGGCTTTCAAGACGTTCTCCGATGGTTTCTCTAACAACGGACTGCAAATACGAAGCACACATCAAGGCAAAATTAGTTCTTCATTGTCACCACTCGAGTTTCAACGCTAAACTATAAGGGATTTACCTCCGCCGACAATATGACGTCGACATAAATTGTTCCTTAGGACTAGTGCGTGCAGCATGCAAAAGACAGACGAAGAAAAACAGTGTTACAACACACCGGATCAGCCAAAAAAAAAAACATCTCTCCAAAATCCGATCACAAAATTTCCACGTTTCTCCCGAAAAATCAAAGTAGAAAATATTCACAAAATATTTCAAGCGAAGAAAAATGGTGCTTTCAACAAAAACAGGCGCCAATTGATAAAAGCATGCAAAAGCTCCTTCCCCGCACCTGAATTTGCAAAGCCCAGGCAAAGCCACGCCCACCCGCACATGCTGTAACGGAGCCACGGTTGGTTCTTCCACTGGTTTCTCGTCTTCTTCATCTCCAGCACCTTCAGCACTTCCTCCGTCACCACTTCCTCCGTTGCTATTGGCCATCCCCAAACCGAGGGCCAAATTCTTCAAGCTTAACCGAGCTTTCAAAACCTTGCCACTCGCTCCTGGTTTGCCTTCTTTTCGCTCCTCTTTGCCGTCACCGGGAGAGGATTCTTCCACCGGCGGTGTAAACGCAAAGGAGACTCCCATGGCCATGTTCTTTAGACTCAACCTGGATTTGAGCACTTTCCCTTGAGGTCCCACTTTCCCCATCCTTCCACTAGCCTTGTCTCCTTCTTCCGCCAGAACTTCCTCTTCTTTACGTACCAGATCCAACATTTCATCCAAACCTGTATCTTGGCTGCCTTCACCGCTGTCCAAATTGAACACAAAAGGGAGGCATAACGTACAAAATCATGCAGTAATGTAAAACCCAAGGGAGTCAAGCACACCGACCACCACCATACAAAACAATTTTAACAAAAATATAACTACAAACATATACACCCACTATAACATAAACAAACCTTTTATAAACTTAGATAAACTTTAACTTGGTCGCGGACTTTCATTCCAAGATATTCGGGCTTACCTGACACTATCCAAGGATGGTAGTTTGACATGAACTACATCTAAGGAATCTTCCGTTTCCAAATCTTGCGTGCCGGACGTCAGCGTTAGAGTATCCGCCGAAGGATGACCGTCCGTCAACGTGCTCTCAGTAATATGACAAGAATGATTTCCACTGTCGACGAGGACGTATAACTCGTCTGTCGTAATATCACTGACGTAATGCAAGTGCTCCTGCCCTGAATCTACCCGAAAGAACCGCTCAGCTGTACAAGCTATATACAGAAATAAAGAAATGCGTTAGCTATATGTGGAACAAAGCGACTAAAAGGTTTGGAAGATAACTCACAGTCGATGAAACACCAATCCAGAGGCAATTTGTCTTCTAAGCCGTTGGTTGGAGACGACGAGCCCGGTCCGGGTGACGTAATATGACTGCTAAGAGCTGCATCCAGTAAGGGCTGGATCAACTTCCGAACCTGTTCCAGGACGGCATCATGGCTGACAGTAATCACGCCCAACACAACGGCTATAAAAGGAATCCGACAGTGATTAATCCTAGGCAGAACCAAAAGAAAACTCGTATACAAGCTGCCTGAAGTAGCTCCTTGTCGTAGTGGAACTGCTCGTAATCCGCCATGCAAATTTTCCGTATCGTTATAGTCAACAGCTCCACTACACGCGCCCTATAAAATGTTCCTTTTGTTAATTATAAGGTCAAAGAAGTAAAAGTATATTCTATTTTTCTGCTTACGTATTACTGGATTTGCCGCCTCGGCGTTTGGCAAGTACAGGAGCTCGATTTAGTAAACTGAGCGTAATGTGTGACGGATTTAATCGACACGCTTCTCCGTCCACTTGCATGGGAATGGTTCTTGACGTCACAATGCGTGCGGTTTTACACTGAGCTAAACACGTGCCATGGCCTCCTGCTTGCAGCAAAGGCTGCAAAGTTTATTAAAATATGAAAGGAAAACAAAATGGAAGCATAATGAATGGTTTAAAACATCTATACTGGTGGGGAAAATACATACTAGCTGATAAGTAGTGAGTCCCACTACTTCAATTATACCATCGTCGGTCTTTTGGTCAGCAACCGCTCGATTCCAGGGATGGGTGCCCCCGCCATAACTAACGAGCTTATTAGTGGCAACACGTCGAAATATAACCGATTTCCTCGGAACCGAGAAGTCTTGCCTACCTTGGAATGTTGAGAAATAGAACAGCATGAACTTTTTGTTCGCGCAGCTTGTTAGTGATGTCTTTGCCATCACACTCCAGGGTTACGAACTCGGATAAATCTTTCCATTTGCGCTGCAACAGATCTTTGCCGCCTGCTTGACCATAGAACATTTTGTTCTTAAGGCGCGAATTAAACTTTTGTGGACGAGCCTCTATAATATGAAAAAAGCGATAACAAAGACGAATGAATGCTTGAAAAACTCGCTTTCTTGCTCTCAAAGTTGGTAAAAAATAAACAAAAAATATAATATAAACAAAGAACAAACAAATGTAAACAAAAATAATTAAAAAAAAGTAAGTTTCATACCGCGTGCTTCGTGGAATTCTAAAGCAATCTGGGCGTCAACACCGAAGGAGAAGTAATTGTTGATAACGTTCAAGGGTAAATTGTCCTTGCCTTCTTCAGTTGGCTGAGCGTCCACGTTTTTCTCCACTTTCAGCTCCCAACGATCCAAGTACACCGTTTCGGATTCCGCCACGTTTCGTAAGATCTTTGAGATAGGTTCATCTGTATACCCCTGTCAACATGTACGGAGAAGGACACACGGTACGTTTACTAGGTATACTAATTAATCACTATTTATACCCCCACCACAATAAGAACACAGAAAAGACAAAATGCCAAAATAAGCCATAAATACCGTCCATAGTAAGTGACGCACATTTCTCGTCTCGGGAAGGTTCATATAAAAATGCTATAAAAAAGAGACAGAAAGAAGTTAAACTTACGCCACCCCATCCCAAAGCCCGAGCCAAGTCGTTGCCTGTTCCTAAAGGTAGCACGCCAACAGCAGGCGGCGGATTCATCCCAATTTGGTCCAAGATGGATAAAACCCAGCCTGCTGTGCCGTCACCTCCGCACGCCAAGATACGCAAATTGGGAACTTTCCTGAACATCTCCAAACTAGGCAGAGAGAGAGACATACGGGATGAATATAAAATAAGTACACAAGAATCGTCTTAAAAAGTTGCCCCTCCTCACAAACTTCAAGTTTAAAATGCCAAAAAAGGACAAACGAATGGAAAAAGTGTTGAACTTTTACCCGGCTTTCGGTCCTCCTTGCGTCAAATCAAACACTTGCCGGGGATTGAGAAGCCACTGGAACTTCTGCATGAGTTTGGAGCCTTGATTGCCTCCGGATTTAGGATTGATGAAAACTAACACTGGTTTGAGCGTCGAGGAAGGAATGGATTTCACCACAAATGCACGGTACTCTTTTTCCTACAGTTCCAAGAACAAGAGAGAACAAGTTTGGGGATTAGCTTGACCCCCTACCAGAAAAACAAAAGCGGATACTGATTCACGAACCTTGTCTTTAATTTTTTTCCGCGTCGCAGTTTTCTTACGAGGTGACTTGCGTAGACTCGACTTGAAATTGTCCTTACCAGGCAGTTTCACAATCCAGGATGGAGGAACAATTATATCCGCATTCACACCTGGAAAGTAACACATCCTTTTATGTCCAGTCTCAGACAGAAATCAGAATTATTAAGATTGGTATAAAATTTAATTCTTAAACACTTGCTATAGCGTATGTTTTAAATCTTTACCTAAGGAACAATGCTCGCTTAAACGTGGCATACTAAAGCACGTGTCTTTGTTATGGAAGGCCGCTTTGCACCACGAACAATGAATGGCTATCACTTCTTTGGTGGAAAAGGACAACTTGGATTGAAACGACTGTGAACAAATCAAAGGAACACAACCGTTAATTATGACCAGTTAAGGATTAACAACTCAATGTCTCAACTCAATGTCAAAAGAACTTGTCTTGGATAAGGAAGACACGACGACCAACAATGAATTTGTGTTTCATCAGGAACTGCACTGTATACAGTAGTGTTCCAGTTAAAAGTTAACATGGAAAATATACTCGTCCAATCGGGTGCGCCTTCGATCCGTAGCCCGTTCCCGTTTCACTGTTGGCAATAATGAAATGCTTTTTTTTTAACGCGCTAACTGGCGAAGTCGACTTTGATTGGACGGGTATCTTTCCCATGTGTACTTTTGCTGGAAAGTACTGTACAATGTTGTCTTAAGGCCACAGTGAACTGCAAGTAGTTGATAATTTTTGTCAAAAGATTCACCTATATCATGAGAATGATATAGGTGAATGACATCAGCACGAAAACTTCTCATTTTCAACGTCGTATCCACAGTGTAAGGGTTTCCCTGTAAACCTGTATACAGTGTTGTAAGTCTTTATACTGTGGTCGTATCTTTTCTTTTTTTAATAATGAATTACAGTATGTATAAAATAGTGTACTAATAATGTATTACCTTGGAACATTGTTTGCATTTTCCTGTCTGAGACCGCCTATGCACCCAATGATGTAAAGTCGCCGTGTTTTCTCGGTATTGCCTTAAATCCCCGTCCCAAAATGTGAATCGACAGAGCTTCATCTTATCCATCACATGCGGGATGCAAGAAACATGAGCAACAATTCGACAAGCCGAACATTTCATCCGGGATCCTGCTTTCTAGATATTTAAAATAGACAAAAAATCCTTGTTACTCGGCATCTTTTTAAACGAATCTTAAAAGCTTGTCCCTTACCGAACATTCGTTATCGCTAACACAGCACAAGTCTCCCGATGCTGAAGTGGGAACCCACAGGTGGTCTCCATTCACAGCATCTTCGCTCCAATCTGGCGTGGATCGGAGCACGCGACGTTCGCCATTTTCATTCTGAATTACCACTTCACCGGGACCGCTTTTCCTACAAAAACGAGCGAAATACAAGATACGGTTAAACATGATCCCACTGAAAGTTTTGTGCACCTATATCAAAATGTCCTATTCACATTTAGAATTGGTGAGTACATTCCTAAACACACAATAATAATAATAATAATAAAAGAATAGACAATGAGGTAACCAAGCATGAATTGGCAATAGCATGCACCTGCAGGGAAATGTTGCTCGATAGAACTGTGAAGGGCAAGTAAAGCCATGCTGGAAATGCAGATTCAACTCGCAAATCACGGCCAAATGATAGGCCGAATGAGATAAAAGAAACGGCAACTGTTGCTTATCAAATCGGGCCTTCATTCATACCCGTTATTATTATTTTGTAACTAGAGATATGCACAACAGCCACACTAAAGTAGTCAAAAACACACTGTCGTTTAAGTTCTCATTCGAACGCATTACACTATCTAATACGTGACCTTCTTCCTCTTTCCTGAAGAGTGAAGCCGGGACTCTTTAGTGGAAAGGCGGGGATTGGAAGAAAACACTGCAGATACACTAACGCAACGTCATATATCCGGGTTCGGCAACCAAACTGCTTATACAGGAACGGTGTTTTGCGGTGGATAGAGTTTGTGATATGAGAAATCAGTCGAAAGAGCCCAACCACAGCCTTACAAAGATACCGTCACATCAGACGAACCTTGTTTTGTTTTCCATTTCTTTGTTTTCTTTTATTTTCTGTTCGTTTTACGTTGATTAAAGGCGCCGTCGCAGCTGTGATTATCGCTTTCATTTACAGACAAAGGGACGAAGGTAATTTTCAGCTTTGACGTTTGTTAAATTACAACAGCAAAAGTTAATGAGCTAGCAAAGCGCCCATACGGTCTTCAGGCAATTTGCATATCCTTTTTCTCGAGCACAAAGACGGGCACTCGCCGAATTTACCATGCTCCAATGAATCATCACATGAATATCAACGGGATGTGACAGAATTCAGGAGGGGAAAAGAACAAAATTCCTTGACCCGAATAACAAGCCGTTCGTTACGGGCCGTGAAACTTGTATCGATTGCGTTATTCAACGTCATGTCACCTGCGTTATTAGACACGTTTTCGGAATGTGAGCTTTCCCACCGTGTGCGAGCAGGTCATACGGTGTGAAGTGGCAAGGCGGAGCGATGTTATTATTCCTAGCTATTTAATAACCCACTACCCGTGCAGGAACTCGTTTCTTTTCAGGTCTTTTCTGCATTATTAAGCAGTTTCGGACGGCAAATTTGACTGATATGCTTTTGCCTGACAGAGGCTCGGAATAAAGAAAAAAACTTGCAGGTAAAGGCTAGGTATAATGTCAAATAAAAAGAAGGGAAAGACGGACAGGCAAAGTAACGTACAACAAATGGCACGTTGGTTGTCTCCTTATGCTTTTTTTACTGCTGCTCTGCCGCGCTAAGCCATTGATGGGCAAAAGAGGCGGCATGAGAGCTCCGGCTTCGCAGGGGTGGAATACATACTGCACTTTGAAAAACACGCTGTCATCCTTAGTAGTCACGGACTGCATTTTGCTCACAATATTGACGTTAATCATAACAAGAGACGGTTTCTTTGCTAACACTCCCCGAAAGTTTGAACTCACCATGCGTTGCACAAACATTCAGACAACTAGTCTGTACCTGCAATACAAATGCACCCGTTCTTATCAGATCTGTTGCCTTTCAGACCTCAAGCATGAATCTTATCTAGAAGCATGTCGATTATACTATCCTATACGACTTAATTTCTGTTTCAACGCACTGCTCCATTTCCCTAATTGTCGAACGATTCCAACTTTCTGTTTCGATGTATACAGTTACTTTACTTTACTATAAGGACACGGACTGGAATACCTCATTGCTCCTATATGATCCAAATCAATCACCCCAGGATAGTTCCACCCTGAAAGGCCAACGCTTTACAAGGAGATAGGAATTCCTTCATCTCAGACGTAATTTCGTCATGAAGATATTTGCAGATACGAGGTGCTTCCGAATAACAACCAAGAACAAGGGTTATATTTATGAACACGACATGCCTGGCGGATATTGCGTAGATTTGATCAATACTTTGCAATTAAGAATTAACCAACGCCCTCCGCTTTTTATAGCTTTATCGCCCGGAACCATTGCTCACAGAATTGACTGTCACGCGAATAAAACACAAAATAAAAACGCCACGCGGAGCAACAATAAAAAATAAGGGAAGCTTGCTATTCGGTCAGCATTTTCTCGGGAAATTTTGAATTACTACTTCTTATTGTCCAGCAGGTGCAGATGACTTATAAAGGAACACACAAATGTGTAGCTATGCAAAATACAGTAGATGCCGCTTATTGTGATCCCTGGTTATTAGAATCAGCCGCTTTAACGAAATCCAATTCTAAAGGACCGATTCAAAACTATAAAATTCATAGTATATTAATCGGTTATTAGAATCACACTTTCGGATATTGGAATCAATTTCGAAAGAATATTCATTGCTACATGCCAATGACCAATGACATTGCTTTTACGTCGTTTAAACCAATCCTGTATCTCCAGTCTACTACCACGCAGGGGGAAATCCCTTCCAAACTCCCCGGTCAATTAAATGAGCAGGTTTTTCAACTGAATGACCAGTTCCTTTAATTGACCGGGACAATTAGAAGGGATATCGTATCGAGACGAGGCTTTGAGTCTTTGGTACATATTTCTGATTTTCTGTTACTGGAATCTCCGCTTAACAGAATCAATATCCTCTTGCCAAACGTGATCACAATAAGCGGCATCTACTGTAAATAGATGACCATTCATCAAGTGTTCAAGTGTATAGAAGTATAACTAAGTAACGAGATCGCGCCAGGGCATTTCCATACGGAAGCTTTACTACGAATATCCCATCAATCCATCAGTTTTGGCGCCCATAAACTGGCAGCTTCCAGCTTACTTGTCTTACAGGAGATTTCCTTTTAGCATGAGAGAACTTATTCTCTTTTCTTTCCTGTCCCCCCAGCCTAAACAGCTTATGCATACGCCAAAGAGGCTTGCAAGTTCACAACTGAACTTTAGTTCTGTTCTGCCATGCGCCTTTCCCTTCTTGGGCAACACGTGAATTACAAGCCAATTTTCCTCTCTGCATTTCTGCTCGCGTACCAGAACACACCTAGATGGGATTAACAACAAGCAAAAGCAAGTCTCTCTCCAAAAAGAAAAAAGGACGCTACTTTTAGAGCTACTGTGTTGAGAATCTAAATATGGATCGATAGCTGTCGCCACATTTTTTCCCGCCAGCCTCTCCAAACTCCAAGTCCCCCTCAAACCCTTGACAGCTTTCTCATAACATTGATCATAACAGACAATCCCAACACACACACTGAGAAAAAATAACAACACTCAATCTATATTTTTTAAAATTCAAAAAAGATATTTTGGTAAACTCAGCGTTGGACAGAGTGAGAGAAAAACGAGTGAAAAATTCACGCATTCCATTCCATGCAAGTCTTACTTGAGACGAGAAACCCATTGCTGCCTCCGGGCATGCCCCCCTAACGCGCGGTACTCGCAATCAGAGGCCACTGCAGCCGCAGCAGCCACTGCGGCAGCAACGGCTGAAGCGGAGGAGGTCACTGGTAAATTCATTTCCATCGATCGTGAGCGACACGGCTTTTCGGGCCGCAGATGGACCCACCCGGTACCCGTACCAGTGCCAGCACCCGCCCCGGTGCTGGAGCTACTCGACGAGCGGTGTTGTTCTCCGAGCTTACCTGGGACTGGCCGGCTAACTATGGCTCTAATAGGCGATTCTCGGGAATTTGGAGTCATTTTGGGTCCCGAGGACGCTGTACTGCTGCTGCTGGTGGGATCATGGGATCTGCTGGCGTCGTGTTGCCGCTGCAAGCGATACCTTCGCGAGCGCAGTAATTGCACTTGCTGTTTTTGCTGCACATTTGGGGAATCATTAACCGTGTTCTGGCTAATGAAGGGTCCTCTGCGATTTCGCCCGTGGGGCAGTGTCATGCTGGACGACATATCGGATTCCTGTCCCGCAGTGACAGTAGCAGCAGCCGCCGTCGCCGCCGGAAGAGTCAGGAATGAAGCGTCAATAGACGCGGATCGATCCCGTTCACGTTGTTCATGCGGTTTATCCTTGACACCTGTACCATACGATGGTGATACGCGGCCCCTTGCCGAAACATAGGGAATTGGAACGGGGGATCCTCGTGTACTTGACGGCCGTCCGGACACGGACGCTATCTCGGGTAAGACCGGGACTTGGAGATAGATTTCGGCGGGGGGACTAGGCGTCAAGTCAATGGGTTCACCGAACTCCCCTTCTCCGTATTCACTCGACGAGCCCAGCAGGCAGACCATAGCGTGTTGAGTCCCCGGGTGTGCCATGCTGCCGTAGCCGGAAGCACAGGTGCCCCCCGGGGGAAGGAAGAAAGGGGTGGCGACTACTAGGGAAGAGTTCCGGATCAAACGTGGAGACGTAGTATGCGGGGGGCTGGTGCTCGGGCTGGCTCCAGCGCTGAGGCACCGACGGCCTTTCATCCAGCGGCGGAGCCGGAGACGGCTCGAGCCCCCAGAGGGTGTTCTTCCTACGGAACACGAACCCATGCTTTCGGCCGAAGTTTGGCTGTCAAAAGACGCGTCGCGGATCGATTCAGGGACCATGACATCCATGCTAACCGAGGTTTGGCTTTCTAACGAGGTTTGTTGGGGTAACACTCCAAAGGAAAGGTCGGTTTGATCCAAGGAGAAAGAACCGCGCGTTTCCATGGACCCAGGCTGCGTTTCCATGGAAATGTGACGTCGACAGCCGCCCGGGATCACGGCATGATCATTGGGGCTCGGAGGAGCCAGTAGGTCTAAACTGGGCTCCTCGGAGTCAAACCAACAAGTTAGCGCTTCCTGACGTTCCAAGCGTGGCGTCCCGGCACTCGGGGGACTTCGCCGTGACAGGCGACTGGCAACCGAACCCGAAGGACCAGCGGCGCTCGGACCTTCACTCGGCTCCAAGACGGAGCCTTGGGGCGCGGAACCCTGAGGAGACAAATTGACGAAAGACGGTGATCGAGAGGCCGAGGAGGAATTGGGCGAAATCGTCACCGAGATTTGGCATTTCATGCTCCAACACGTCGAGGAATCCGTCAAGTCCAAACTGAGCCCGGGTAACGGGGCCGGGGCCGTTTGCTCCGATCCCCCCCTGCGTAATACGGGCACAGATGAACCCGCCGTGGCTGCTGCTTCTGCTCGCCGCAATTCGTGATCGCATCCAATTGATCGTCCTCGGCGTAAATTTGCCGTGAGGCCGGACGCTGCATCCGGGACAAGCCGGTGACTGGTCGAGAGCCCAGGGAGTCCTCCACCTTGGAGCAGCTCTACCCACGGCTTAACTTTCTGTTGACACTCCATAGATTTCCCCAGCTGGGAGAGCGTGGCGGAGGGTGACCTTCTCAAGCAAGTGGTCGATAAAGCCTTTTTGCTGTTATGGCTCTTGTTAGTGGCACGCTGAAAGCCACAGGCCCTATCATTTTCTTCTTCATCTTCTTCATCCTCGTCATCGTCGTCCTCGAGATCGTAACCATCGTCAGGTTCCACCAACGACTCCATTTCCACTTCTTCTTCTTCCTCCTCCTCCTCCGCCCTAGGACAGCCAACACTGGCTCCTGGCTCATCATCTTCCTCGCGGGATGACGACGAATCGCTATCAGAATCCCAGATCGTAAAAAAGACATCTTCCCCCACGCCTGCATTATTGCCGTTCATCCCCCCATTCGCTTTTTCCTCTTCCCCTCGGCGCTCGTATTCCTCGACACAGAGGCAATGCACACAATGTGTGCTGCCGCGATCCGACGAGGAAGAATGACGGGAAAACGATCTTCTCAGCATACCAAATAAAGGGGGGCCGCCCACCGAATGATCCTCGGAAGAACCTAAACTGTGTGGGTGTCCCAGATACTCGCGCCGCTCCGCTCGCACCGGTTTGGCTGTTGCATCTTCCAAAAAATCGAAGCTTCTTGACCGTCTCCGGCTCAGCAACGGTACTCGCAAAAAGGAGCGACCTGACCGATTTTCGTTGGAGTCATTCGAGTCTTTGGAACTGCCCGAACTGCGCAATGGTCGTTTCTCTTCCAGGCCCAAGACCTGATCGCTATCCATGGACGTTGAGCGCCCGGACGCCGTCTTGCCTGCTCGGGTCGCAGAGGCAGGGACAGCTGGTCCGGTACTTGTACCCGCTTTCATACCTGCTGGTCCTATCGTTTCTAATGACGCCGAGGAGGGTTGCAGAACGCCGTGAGGGTGAGTGCCGGGTCGCATTTCTGTGGGGGTGGGGGTTCTCGCTCTTCGCCATGGCGGTCGTATTTTCTGCATATCAATCTGCACTCGAAGCAATCCAGGCACCAGCGGCAGTAACAAATGACTGCAGCCAGCTCACTTTGCAATTAGGACTCCGATCAAGTTCTTTTATTTATTTTAGTTTTTAGGGCGCTACTTCTGTTCTTTTTTGCCCCCAGGTAGCAGTCATTATTTCTGCTCCTTTACCCCCACTCGTATACAGAACATTATAATGAACAAAAACCACCGCAGGTTGTATATAGGTCGAGCAGCAGAGCGAAAGCCTACTACAAAATGTTCCTTTTCTTTTCTCCACTTGGTCACGCAGGCCAGTGTGGCTTTGGAAGAAATTACTCCTTCACATGTTACCAAGAACAAGCCCTCTAATTTGTTGAAGGGAAACTAAAGGAAACGAGAAAAATACACACAAAAATTGTACTCTTGATTACATTAACCCGGAGGAGTAGCGCACCGCATATGAACCACGCAGAGAGACGAAACGGGTGTTTTTTCTGTGACGATGTTTTCAAACTACCGAAGTAACGGGACTATATAAAAACCTCTCTAACACAAGACAACCAAGGGCAACCATAACGACGAGCTATTTTAGACATTTGCCTTTTTTGTGAGAGACGACTAGTGAGTGTATCAATGCCATCCCTTCCGATTCGGCATCCAAAAAATTGCGCGGAAACAGCCTTGCACGCAATGAACTTTACCGGCTCGGACGTCCCAAGACATCCAACTAACTCCTTCCCATTTCCAGCATGCAGCAATTTGATTAACCCCTAACATCCCACGCCCTTCGGGCTGACTTTATAGATTGCAAAAGTGGATGGGAGCGTCGTCTATAATTGCAGGTACTACATCCCAGGCATAGAAATACGACGAAGAAATAATCAGAAAAAATGCTACCTAAGCTAAAATTAAGGAAAATAAACGCGCGAAACTAAAACCTCCAAGCAAGAAATTCTTGTTCTAGGTCCGTTTCCCAGCTTTCTTCTCTTATTTCTTCCCTCTTATTTCTTTCCCCCAGACGACCGACAAACCTAAACAATGCTATTTCTGCCTCGGTTTCACTCTTGACAATACCGAAGATAAATTCTGCCTAAGATCGGCCTCCGAAACATCGATCAATTTCCCGTCTCGGGCTTCTTGCTTCAACTCAAACTCCGAACGTTGTTATTTGTATACGTCTTTCTGGCGTCTCCAAGGCTATTACACCTACATCGCCCCCGCAAACAAACACAATCGCACGGTATTCTCTCGGAACCTCGTCGTGTCCCCATTCAATTTACTGCCATACCAGACTCACTGGATCTTCGCTAAACCCTACACCAATGAGATTCCATTTTTTTATTTCTAGAGCACTACGAACTTGCTGGTAAAAGGTCAACGTAAACTGCGGTGCTTTTTACGACCCATTTCGCTTCGTTTTCCCCATACACAAATTTCTCTTAGCTCCTATGCTTTACTCGATTCAGTGCGGCACAAAAAAAAACGCATTCCGAAGGGCAACCTAATGCTGTGAACTGTACAAGCTTAGAATCCACAAAGACGAATCGATGAAAGTACACATACCGGCCTTTCATGCGAGTTCATTAATGATTTAGTTATTTTCTCCCGGTCTTATTCACTCATTCTCGCTCCTCCCGCCGTACTTCTTTATATATAAATCGCCCACCTTTTCTCCAGCTTTAGCGACCCCAATAAAACTTGGCATAATGACAGAACGGCATCTAAAACGCAGAAAATGAGAAAAATACAGGAAGAAACGGAACGCAGTCTTATACGAGCATTTAAGGCCATGGTATACAGCAAGTAGTTGATCTTTTTTTGTCAAAAGATGGCACTGATGCCATACCGTTTCTCATTCAACACGTTCTCC
Organism: Lepidurus couesii; assembly: GCA_022832235.1. Classification (NCBI taxonomy): domain Eukaryota; kingdom Metazoa; phylum Arthropoda; class Branchiopoda; order Notostraca; family Triopsidae; genus Lepidurus; species Lepidurus couesii. The sequence continues at coordinate 67,088 of JAGJRP010000161.1, forward strand.
GAATCTAGTTACACACGTACGTAGCCTAATGTATCCCGGAATAAAAATGACACTATAGTGTGTCATTGTGCAACAATGAATTTTTCTTTGTTCAGCTAGTGGAGTGAAAGTAAGTGCAAGTTTTAACGATTCTCGTCAACGAAAGATGATGAGAATAGTTAACTAACCTAACCTAACTGAATTAACCTAAGCTAACCTAACCTAATGCATTTCCAATCCAACAACCAATTTTCAACTCGAGTGACACCCGTTTGTCATTCGGTTTTCGGAGAACGTTTTGCAACAATAATACACACTAGTGTCATTTTTATCTCCGAAACTGGGGAACCTGTTGTTCTCATTGTAGTTTCGTAAACTTTAAACAAGAGAATAAAATCAACATAAAGTGATCAAATACATTAAAAAACTATTTAAAAAACTGTACGGAAAAAATATTACAAAGGATGCACATATTTTAAAAGACTTCCACGTCCCCTGCATTACTGTCACAACACAATTTCAGTAGATTGCACAGAGAATTAGAACTTCCGAATCAAAATTTGCTATACTGTAACCGTGTAACGTCATAAGGGGTTCCAGTATTACACCGTGGCTAAGCTATCGTAACGTTTCCTTTTCACCCCAATACCCTCCCACTTCCCCATTTCCCTTACGTCGGTAAAGAAATGAAGCCAACAATACTTGCTCATGCAGCAGCAGCAGGGCTAGCAAGTTGAAACTTGATTAAAAATCCTGTGCACGTTTGGACTTTTTTGGGGTGTCCATTAGGCTGATGACGGGGCCACGGTTCCATATTATACTCGGTAATACAGTCACACGTGCGCCAAACATTCCAGGCGTAACGTAATTGACTCGTTAAACACATTTTCCGGCTAGTCACCCTTTACAACCATCTAAGCAACCTTTAACTTAATTACTCTGACTTCTATTCTCTGAGCAATAATAGAAAGTGAGCCCGGAAAAAAACAAAACAAACAAACAAACATGAGAAAGAAAAGAACCTAAATGGACTAAACACTATTCCCTAAACCAAGTTCCTTGTAATACCAATGAATCTCCAACGAAGTTGGCCAGTAGTGTGAAAACGGCATCAACAAGACCCACGCTAAATCTTGCATAAACACCAATTTCTTCGCAGCAGTTATTTCCGCGAGGCGTCAGCTGGAACAACTACCGCCGTCCCACGTTCGCTCCTTATGAGACCGACCAACTTCCCTCGAATGAAAACCAAGCACCAAACTCGGTTAATTCGCTCAGCCACGATCTAATTTAACTTCGCCTGGGTATATAACGATTCAACGTCCCATTCTTCGCTCTTTCTCAAGAGAGAGAGAGAGAGAGGAGAAGTAATAACCTGCCCACGAGTTCATGAGTTCGGCAGCCCGTTTAAAACTTGCCATAAATTAACGTTTGATACAAAAAGGAATAAAGTAACAAGTAAAAGCTATACGAAAGGCCCCAAGTGTCACCACATAATAAACCACGACGTTGCCAACTCAATATTCGTGCAGCGTTGGTTGGCAGGTATCTTCAAATTAAATTCCATAAATTCAGCAACAGTTTTAAGCCCTTACTTTTTTAGTTTTACTTTTTTATTTTACGGCCCTGCTATGACTAAGGAACTCAATAGTGCAATCTCGAATCGTCATCAAGTCGCGGGAGTCATTGAAGCAGAAAACGTGACTCGAGGGTTGCGTTTTATCGCTTTCTCAAACGCAATTCTAAGTAAATGTGAGCATAATAAAGTCAAAGACCGGTTTCTTTTATAGCTGCACCTACAGTATTTTAACTTTACAGAATGGCAGACGAAGGAAAACAGCGCTGGAAAAGTCCATAGTTAGCTTGAAAGGAACATGCTATTCGGCAGTTAAATAGAAAAGATGGCAAAAGACCACCCTTTGAACCGTGATCATGTAATAAGCTGCTGCAATCGCACTTTCGCTGACCTATATTCCTTTTTTGGCACCCGGACAGGACAAGGATGATGCCTTTTAATAAATCAGTGAGTGCTAGAGAATGCTGCCCGTTTTTAACAATAAATCAACACAGTTCTCATTTGCTGCTTTACACTAACTTGCGAGCAAATCGGATCGTTTTTCTCTTCTCTCCCTTTCTATGATTTATTACTAGTATCGCTTTTCCTCGGCCAAGATTTCTTTAGACCGTCCTAGACTATTTCCTTCAATCCTTGCGGCCGAACGATTTTTGGAATTCGTTCATTTTATGAGTGGACTCCCCTCTTGTGAACACATTTTTTTGGCTCAAGTCAGACAAAAATTGAAAATTTTTAGCAAGAAGTCTCACGTTTGTTTGTTTTATCTTTAATTGAATGTGCCGGTAAACTTTTTTCTTATTAAGAGAAAGGAAACTGGAAACTTAGATTGGAAATTGAATTGAAACTTGAAAAATTTTAATCAGAAGTTGGAACTTAAAATTGGTAATTAAAACTTCTGTGGTGACAACTGGATAGACGATAGGAGACTTGTGTGGTCCTGAAAGACGAATTTTAAAGGAGTCAGGGTTAGTGACTGAAGCATTTTTATCAAGATATTTTTTAAAAAAGAATTTTTCAGTTCTATCGTTAAATTTCTTTTAAATTTGTGTTTTAAAGTACTGTTTCAAGTTGCTGCATTCTCACGATATAGGGGTATGGATCAGTGCCATCTTTTGACAAAAAATATCAACTACTTGGCCTTAATAGTACTGTTATGACTTCATAAAAGAAGGTGTTTTTCTTTTAAACCAGAATTATCTTTAAAAGTTAATTCAGAAGAATGGTTCCAGTTACACCTAAATTGAGTAAAAGAGCGCGAATATTTTTACATTATTTTTGGCTTAGGCCTGGGCTGTCATTAAATCGTGATACTGAGTCACGAAATTGTAACATAACTTTTGGCTTGTTGTCTCGGTTTACTTTACATACGTATAGATCAAGTGCTGCGTCAGATTTACATGGCAAAGGCATTAACACCGATAACAGCGGTGTGCCAAACACTATAGACAACGGTCTCGGATCCCCTCTCCCTTTTAAAACGATTCTGACATTTGAATGCGTCGAGATCAAATAAAAAAGAATAACAGGAGAACGCTGCACTGCATGACAGCTTTATATCACCCTGCGTAGAGATTCAACGAAGCTCACGAATTACGATTTACCCAAACCTGCGCATTACAAGGAACCACCATCAACGCCTTCTTAGCTGACAGATTAAGTAAACACGTTCCCATAAATTGGCGGACAACGTAAACGGACTGTCCACCTTCCCTTCGCTGAAAATGAACGTGAACTTCAGGGAGCAACGAAGCTCGGCAAAGATGTACTGTACCATTATATCCCGCTGGGCTACAGACATCACGACCCCACCGCACGCACAAATTCTTCCGCAGACATCTCACGTAATAGAATCTCTACATCCCAGTTCCCTTTAGTCCGCACTAATTCAATCTGCACTAATTGGGCAGGTGAAGGTGGAGGAGATATATCGTACGTAACAGTACAATATACGTTCTTCCATCTTGATCTTTTTTTTCATTTTTCCTCTTACTCGAGCTTATAGCTATTGTGGCTTTGTCTGAGCTAACAATGAACTTCATCGGGTACTGTACTGTACATACCCCATAATAGTGCACAGCTTTAGCCCGCGGCACGACAAGCCACCTACGAGCGAATTGGTATATCCCTAATTGCCCTCTTCTGGCCCCACTCTGACCTTCCTCAAGTGAACTATTTCCTTGAAAATTACGAACTTCAGCACACGAGCTATCCAAATTGCTACCGCTGTAATGCCTCGCAGTCCTAAGTCAATGAATTTAGTGTATAACCAACCCCCTGTGTGTATATCCAGCGACTTGCTTGTTGATCTTGCATGTTAAAGCCCTATTACGGCCTAAAGGTTAGGAGCGTACCATGCACATCATCTCGTCCCAAAACAGTACACACACATCAGCCCCCCTTTATAGCTATCAGCATGCTTGCTCGCAACTTCCTTTCTATTTAGTGACTTTTTTTTCGTTTTTTAGGGTTTTTCTTGTTAAACAAACATTATGGGAGCTTCCTATACAATCGTCTATAGCAAGCTCTTACACGACCCTTGCAGCTTTGATAGCTAGGGGGGCAATTTATCAGGACCACATGACACAGACTGACAACATCCGGACATCGCTGTCTGACGCCATGCCAAAGACTTTCTGGCACAACTCACGGAACAAAAGAGGGGCGGATCTACTCACGCCAACACCACTAGCACGACGCTTAATAGACAATCTAATGCGCAGTTATACACCTTGTCCGTCACGGGGGCGTATAAATTTAGTAATATTGTAAGCAGTATACAGCATAATTAAACATAAAGAGCGAGCGATAGCATCCCGTAAATCACCCTAATCCTAGTACTTTTTAATGGATACTGGATTCATTGTTTGCGAGTAGATCTACTGGAATCAAAGCATATACCCCACACAAGATCCGACCTATACTGCGCTAATGCATAATAACACGAAAGCATGCTGTAGACAAGGAAGGAACAAAGTAGGCTCAATTAACTGAAAACATCTGTCAGTTTGTTAAATGTTTTTCGACTCGTTAATTACTGAACAATTTAATACCATAGCGAACGAATGAAAATGATATTATAAGCCCTAGTCGTCTACTGTCAAGAGGCCCCTAGAGTACATTTCAGAATTTCTCGAAACTACTCAACTTACCAGCATTGCGAAAGACTCGCGTACTGGCACGGGAGTGGTAAGTACGTTTTCTTCCCATTTTGGGCTACACGTACAGTCACACCTACTTCAATTACAAAGTAACCTATAGCACGCCAGGGATACGGCATAAAGACGCAAGAACCATAACGACGCCACACGAGTCGTTTGCGGGTTATCCGCGTTATAGTGCACCGACAAAAAAACGAACAAAAACATTGCTGATTCGGGTGTACGTTTCCTTGGCTGTACTCGTATACCGTACTGTGGGGAATTATTATTCTTTTAAGGGTGTTGGGGGACGGTCAAGAAAGGATGTAGGAGTCAATTGTGTTATTACACAAGGGCAGCTTGTCATTCGGTTCTGTAACCAAACTGCCGCAGACACGGCTTTTTTCTATAACACAGTTTCCTGGTGGTTAGACGGCACACCAGGCCATGCATTATGGATTAAGGCGTGATTGTGTGGTATACAGACCTACGTTGCTTGTAAGACGTGCGTTCCCTTCCTCCGTTAAAGGGGGAGTAAGGTTTCAAAATGAAAAAATATATGTTATAGAAGAGACCAAACTACATGTTCTGGCTGAAGAACCCCTA
>JAGJRP010001647.1:0-13135 GCA_022832235.1 Lepidurus couesii
TATCTTGCCCCCATACTCCTCGGAAAATTTGAAACATTTGAAACGGGATTTGAAACATTTGAAACAAGATTTGAAACCATTTGAAACAAGATTTGAAACGAGTGAAACATTTAAGGCAGCCCGCCATCTAGCGGCAGTGGACTGAACCGCGTCGTCGTTGCAGCCGGGTTCATTGGTGCCTCTCCCCCTCCTCGACTCCGTGGTGACTCCGGACGCCTCAACCGACCTTGCCGAGCTGGCGCTCCCATGCGGGCTTCTTACGCACTTGCCCGGCTTTCCGATGCGGGACGTCCGCTCCGGGAATGCAACGAAAGCGACCAAACGAAGCGCGGGAGAGCGGATTTTTTGGCCAATCGCGGCAATGAGCTCCAGAGTTTGGAAAACGTGCAATGAGCACCCCCTTTTCATGCCAGTTATGCGAACATGCTGGACTGTGGGAGAATGCATGCCCGTTCGTTTGAAATAAAGCAAAACTTTTTTTAAAAAAAACGCCTTCTACTTTTTCTGGAGCAATAGGCTCCCTTTTCGAGGCATTCTGGGAATCAACTGATTCACAATCTTTTTCATCTTGGCTGTTTCATTATGTCGGCTGAATCTTTTTGCACATTTTTGAATCCTTTTGAATCTTTTTCTCATTTGCTGTTTCATTATGCCAGCTGCAGACAATAAAGCCTTCTAAAAGCGTGTTTCCCCTAGCTTTTACTGTGCAGATTGACCCCAGGTCTCTGGAAGTGAATCCGTTCTTTCGATTTGTCAAGAAAGAAAAAGGTATTTTGTGCACAGAGGTGCGACATGGGTGTTGCCCTCAATTAGTAAACGAGCCCTACATTTTTCTTTTAATTATTCAAAGAAGAACGACCAAGAAGGGTGGGACACAGAAAAGAAATACAGACATTCCTCATTTAAAAAGCCGAGGGTAGGACATGGAGGCATAAATCACGGGTTTATGCATGTGTCAACTGGCGGTGCAGCAAAGTCACTTTCGAAGCAAGCTCATCGCAATCTGGCCGTGGACGCTAAACGGTGGTCTTTTTTTTGGGGGGGGGGGTGGGGGGGTGGGGAGGGATTGAGAGGCATTCAATTCCCGGTAGACTCGTAAACCATATTTTCTCACGCATACCCTTCGCGAAAATTCTGGCGCTTGGCTTTTGGTATCGACAACGTTTTTTTTTTCCCATTAGGCTTCTTCCAACGGTTTTGAGAAACGCTGGCTGGCTTTTGGGGTTTTCGAGACCAAGAATTTTTTTTTCTCCTCCCCCACCTCCCTTGCCGTTCTTTGCCGGGCCCGCTCTGTCAAAACTGTTGCACGATATAAGGATGGGTACCGCGTTGTTTTCAACTTCAGTTCCCAACCATCTTTCATGCTGTTTGGAAGCTTTCAACCTTTGCTCTCTTTTGCGAGATTTCAAGTTTACGTTTTCGTTTTGTTCATTCGTTCGTTCAAGTGGTTCGTTTTTGTGCCGTAGTTTGATCTTTAACAAGTTTTGTTGACGTTTAAGGTAAAAGAAAAAATCACATTGAATAATGGATTGCGTTGTGATATTCACTTGGATGAACTCATTTTTTTTTTAAATCTGGCAGGCTTTATTGTGGCATCATGCCTAAAGAAGCCTTACCCGACAAGGTATGGGGGGATCGTTTGCGCTAGTACCTTGCTGGGAATTTTCAATTTGCGAAAGGACAGCGCCCGTCAAAGACTTCTCCGTGGGGTCGTCGCTTTGCGGCAATTGACAAGTGTCCAATGCGTCACGGAAATGATAAGGACTTGTTTGGCAACCCCATTAAATGCACCTGCACGTTCCACCGCCCGGCCTCGGTTAGTAATCCCTCGAAGGTTCATTTATTCCACTCAAAATTGTTCGCCTATGCCGTATCCAAACGCTTGATACATGTATGCATTTGCTAGTCGGGAGCTGCGTCTACTTCCCGAAGACCTGGAACGCTTTCGGCGGCGGCGTCACCTGGCTCCGGTGCTCCAGTTCCGCCGTTGCCAGTAAAGAGTCCAGCCCCGACCGCCACTGCTATTCCCCTGGTAGTTTGTGCCCCTAGAGCTCCGGCTGCCAGCCCCAGCAAGCTCTCCATGGCGGGGTCCATGGAGCCTGATGTGCCGGCAAAGTTTTTGAAGCCGTCGCCTCAAAAGCGTCCGAGTGTCATCCCTGCGACGAATGTAGGTGTCGCTCGGAAGTAAGTTGAACCACCTAATTAAAGTTTGTTTTTGGCAATACGTAGACCTTAAACATTCGCANATATAAAAATATTACGGCAAACTAGTCTAAGTCAGGTCTCAGAGGACTGGTCATGGTCTCGAGACCGGTCTTTGGTCTTAAAGATTTTAGGTCGGCATGGTTTGGTGTTGGTCTCGAAACTTGTGGTGTTGGTGTTGTCTTGGTGTTAAAAACTAGTGACCGGTCTTGGTCTTGTCTCGGTCTCGAGGAAAGTCGGTTTTGCACGGAGCCACTGATCGACGTTACCCCCTTTTCCTCAGTTTTTGAGAGTGGCATGACTTCGACGTACGTTGGCTCGTATATTTTATTTACGAGAGCTTAAAAGATAAGCTCACTAAAAGCCCCGATTAGTAAAAAGAAATCATGCCTTCCACAGTTTCTTAGCACCGATGGAAACCCCGAGCATTGCCACGCCCGTTCATGCCCCAGCTCCAGAGCTAGAGCCAGTACTTCCTGGCGCTGACCTTGTTGAGCTGGATGCTTCTACGGAGACCACCGCGACTGCTGCAATATCCAGCCATGTTCCTGAGGTAGGTAATTTCTTTTCCCGTTCCTACTTAGAAAGAGAGGGGAAGATTACATGTAGGCCACATTTCTCTCTAGAAAAGAAAGCGTTCGTTCTCTATTTTTATTATTATTTTTATCTCTAAGCTGGGCAAGCAAAGAAAGTGGCTGCACGTGCTCACCTTTCCGAAGGGTGGCTCAGGACAATCTTGCCGGAATACCAGGCCTGGATTGGCTCAACCCTATTTGATAGCAAGGGAACCATGAAGGCCTCCCTTACGAATTGGTGGATTCCACCCCCGCCACCTGCTCCAGGGGCCAGCACAGCGCCGCCCAAGCTTGACGCATATTTTCATCGTCAGCTTTTCATTTGGATGCCCAGATAAATGTGGGCTGTTGACTTTTGGTGTCCGAACTGCGGAATCGGAAGGAAACTTACGTCCAAGGGGCTGTACAACCGGGTACGTACTGCCCTTGATTTCAAGGACCACTACTACCTGGCTTCCGAGTACCTGGAATGTCCAGACTGCAAGGGTACCTTCATTGCATACGTCCCACACATGCTAGCACAGCTCCATGACGGACTTAGAGCTCGCTTCCCCGCCATCCTGACTCACAAGTACGGATGCGACTTGGGCATTACTGCGATGGTACGGTCTCGCACGCTGGGGAATAGCCCTGCAGAACGATCTGCAGGAACTGCATTCCGAGGTATAGCTGCGCAAGACGGCGGCCTATTTGAGTGATTGCCAGCGTCACTCAAATAGCGTAATCGTCTTGTTGCAGCCAAAGGAGCGCTACCAGCGACCCCCTCCTTTAACCATCCTGCTCACGGCGAAGTGGTTCTTGCCGGCGTATGTCCGTGACGTCTGGGCCCGATTGCCCACCCTTAAGGCCGCCATCACCTCGGTCTATGGGTCGATCCTTAAGATCGATTCCACCAAGAAAGTGGCCTGGAAATTAACCGGAACTCCAACTAATACTGTCAGTTGGTGCACCAACGTGGGCAACGAGCGGGGAGAGATTCTCCTCTCTCTTTTGACCACGTCGGAGAGCATCGTGTCTTTACAGCCCATGTCTACTGGGTTGATGGAGAGGTAACGTATTGCGCGATTTTAGCTTAAGTAGTTTTGAAGTCTTTAATAAAAATCCTCTGTAGATACCGTCGAGCGGGAGAACCAGCGCCGATCCTTCTGTACACTGACCGCGACTGCTACACAGCAGAAGGCTCCCGGTCCAAGTACCAGATCCTTTTGGATCAGTGGACGGAGCTCGAAGTTCGCCTTGACATCTCCCACTTTATGCGGCGTCTGGTTGTTGGATGTACCAGCGAGTCCCACCCTCTGTATGGTATTTTCATGGCCAGATTGTCTTCCTTTTTTTTCGAATGGGATGCCACGGATCTCGATGCCTTGCGCAATGCCAAGAAGAGGGAAATGGAGATGCAGGGGCTTTCCAATCCCACTGTCGCGGCAGTCAACAAGGCCACAGCAGATCGGAGATGGCACGCCATTGTCGTCGGCGCACTCGTGGTGCTCAGCAGATAACGGATCAGATCGAAGCCCTGATTCTTTCGTTAACCTTGGCAACGGATTCGCTGGGAGTTCCGCTGTTCAAGGAAGACATGAAGGAAACCTGGGATTTCGAGTGGAAACACGTCAAGTGTATCCAGAATCCCGAGTTTGCCCAGGCCTACACGGAAACTGGAAGATTGACCAAGGGAGGCCACAGTTTACCGTTGTGCTCGTGGATCCACCTCCCTCGAGTCTTTCCATTTGCATTTGGCTCCCTTCATTCCGGGTAAGGCATTACATTGTATGACTTTTTTTTAATAACGTTTAATAATTTCCTGTATTTCGTATCGTAGGAACCAGCGCGAACGCATATAACTTCCAGGCCTACCTTATGGATGGCATCACACGCTGGAACGCTGCCAGAGCTTCTGCAGCCGTTGCAAGCTCTTAACCCTTCACAGTTTACTTTCATCAACGAAAGTTGATGAGAATCGTCAACCTAACCTAATCTAACCTAATTTAAACTAACCTAACATAACACACACTAGTGTCATTTTTATCTCGGAGTTCCGGAACTTGAGAACCTGTTGGTTAATTTCGGTTTTCAATATGCGCCACCTTGTAACAAGGATACCAAATGCGTTTTCAACTGTGCTCCAACATCAAACATTGTAGGATGAATAGCTTGAGTTTTTAGTTTAGTTTTTGTGTCTGTTATTTTTATTAGTTACTCCTGTAAATCTAGAACAAGTTCTAAAACTATCAACTCCGTACACTTCGAATTCTTTGGCTTTAAAATTTCGTGAACTTTGAATACTTTGTCCAATATTATGGACTAAAAAACATCGTCTCAAGCATAATGTTTACTGTTTACTTTGTTTGTGTGCTAATAAAAAGCCATAGCGACCATAATATTGTGCAGTGTTTTTAATGGGAACCCAGGTACCAGTACCACTAATAAACCAAGAAACCTCCTTGGTCGTATCTGGAACAGCACCCTACTAATGTTCACTATCACAAGTGAAGTGGTGGCTCTACGTGAACGGATCCCGTTTTCCAAGTCAGGATGATTCTCGATCCTTTAACAAGGATTACTATTTTTTGGGAATAATATATCTACAACAACTACTCAGCATACAACCTTTCTCATCTCAATACCACAGTATCACGATCACAAAATCATAAGTGGCTATGGGAGTTCTATACGATCGAAGTCGTACTGGAAAGATTTATTTGTTAATTTTCTAAAAGACCCAGCATAAAAAAGCACCCTTAATTTAGTTCAATTGGGGGCGATTTCGGTCTAGAAAAATCAGAGGTTTACTGATCCGTGCACGTGCAACGGGTTTTTACCATCTTTACATTACAAATATGCCGATCTTTATTTTAGCCATTGCTTCTAGCGATTAAATAACGTATCATTTTGACCTGGGCTGCTGACGAAAAACGATTCCACCCCACAAGTGATCACTTGCCTGTTGCCCCCGAATACACCCAGAAGTCGTCACCGTCCGTCCCGCAACCTACGCTGCCTCAGCTTATGCTGCTCCCGCCTGTTTCCCCCACCATCTACCGTGCCCCTACTGTATTCCCGGCCCTTATTAGATTGACAGAAATATATATGTAATTAATTTATTAATAAATACTTGAAGCGAAAACATGATATCTGATTTCTTAGTGATTTTTTTTTTCGCTTCTTATCTTGGCTATGGCGTTCGCAGGTGCTGGGTACCATTGTTACGTACGATTCGATTATCGTGCAGTACGCAAGGTACTACGGGAGAAGGAATCCACTGAGGCAATGGAAAACTAATTAATATTTTATATAATTTATTAAATTAGTAATTATCTATTATATAATGTACATTACAATTCTAAATATATTTGCTAACGTACTTTTCCTCCACTTGTATGTCTCTCGCAACCAGCGAGCACTCTTTATCCTTCCAGGTTGTGCGCGGCAGTACTAATAAGATGCGTTTTAGATACTTGTGCCATGTTTGTGTTTGCATTTGGTATCAAAAGCAACATACATTAAGTATCGCTAACTTAAATGACTTCACTCATTTTTTGCTTAAAACACGCACGCCACTGAAGACTGACCCAGTCCGAGTAGTTCAGTTCGTTTTGAACTGAAGCACAACAAAGCAATGGAAACCTGGGGTGCACCATTCATTTAAAGCCTTTCACTTGACTTGTGCAACGGTAAAACGTGCTTTGAAATGCCGGTGCAATTGTGTTTAACTATAGTATGGCTTTAAGTGGAATCTGCCAAACCTTTTGCTTGCATTAATCAGTATCTATTGCTGAACTTTGAAAACGATTTGTCTAGCACTTGTCAATAGCATACCCTGTTTTGTTTCTGTGTGTGAATAATAGCCATGGCGACCATGCAATAATGTAGTGCTTTTCATACAAGTACAATACTTTTTCAGCTACCACCAATAAACCAATAAATCCACTGCACTCATAGCAGAAGTATCACGCACAGTGCTATTCTTGACTTTCACAATTGAAGTGGGGGCTCAAGTGAACTGATCCCCTTTTTCAAAGTCAGAATGATTTTCCTGACTTTAACAAGGATTACTATTTTGGCGGGAATAATATCTAAAACTACTCAGTTTACAACCTTTCTTACCTCAGTTCCACAGCATCATGACCAAAAATTCATAAGCGGCTATTGGGGTTCTACGATCGAAGTTCGTACTGGTAATATTTGTTTGCTCATTCTCTATATATCGCACCTTGTTATTGACCCATTTCTTTACCTTCCTCAAACCCATTTTTTTCATTCCCATCCTTCGTTGGAGCCCAGTTACATTCTTGAAGCAAAAACAAGGTTATAATTAGTGCCCATTATAGTTCATTTGAGTTGTACTTATCATATTGTCAGGTTGGAACAGTTACTTGACGTGCGGCTTTCAATGCATTCAGAGACCCTTCTGTACTGCCATCAATTACTGCACTGCAACGAATGGCTCCTCCATCTGCGAGTTTCTGGAAACTTATATCTGCGTTAGTGACAACAATGCAAGCATTCTACAGCCAACGCTAGGCTGCAGATTTTGGGATGTACTGAAGGATAGTTCTACATGTGTGGCTACGGCTCAGAAGTGCGCCACAATACTACCTAATTGTCAACCCAATGGCGGGCTGCTTTGTGACTCTTGCACTAGGACATGCCGAGAGTACTACTTACGATATAATAAGACGAAAGCTTTAGGGAGTACATTTTCCGCTCAAATTTGGCCCAAAGGGATTTTGGGCCTTAGCGTGGAAGCCCAGTGTCAATCGGATGTCTATATGTATCTTTTTAAGCGAGACGTGCTACCAGCAACAGGAACATTCACAATATGGAACTTTAATTCCTCTCTCGAATCGATTAGCTATTTGGTACAAAGACGGATCTATTCCAGGCTTCTTATCTATCTACGGGGCTCCGGCGCTGTTATTACATCTTCTTCCTATTCTGTTCAGTCTTTCCAAGAAAATGGCAGTATGAGTGTAACGTTTCTCTCTGGTGACGGTAACTACGATGCCCTTGGTTTGAATGGAAACCCATTAGTTAACGCCCCGTTTTTAAACGACAGTAATGTCAATCCTGAATGTGGTCCTTTTTGGTTGCTTCCAGAGGGAAACTTGTCATGTCCAGAGGGTGATCGATTACGTTTTTGGGGTCCTATCAAATACAACGGACTTTATTGGGATACGGGCTTTCGCTGCGCTAGAACAAATAGTGTAGCTTCACTTGGAACCATTCGCCTTGAACTATGAATTTCCTAAATTGCAAACCGTTTATCTTACCACTCGCCATAGCATTATCCCATAGTAGCCTATATTTAAAAGCTTAAACGCAACAACACTCGCTTAAATAGATGGCGTAGATCTACTGACTTTATACACGGTTATGCAACTAAGCTCATAGAAAATGTAATGTTTTACTTATTTGCACCAAGTCTAATCCATGTACAAAGTGTTGAGAACGGTTCTATTCAGTTTGTTGTAAATTACAACAAACTGTAATACACATTATAATGTAATACACTAAAAACAGAAGTGTAAAAGAACTCGTAAATTTCCAGTAATATATGTCTGGGAACAGCACTACGAAACAGCACTAGGGCCATTCGCACGGCTATTCCCAGCAGGGTTTCCAGACACACCGTTGCGGGCCATTAGGACAGTATGGTTTGTTGGGGTCGTTTTTTTTTAAGACTACTGTACACTATAGCTTAAAATGAGTAGGCTTTAGGTTAAAATGAGTCGTTCCCCTTGGATTGTGAGTTTTCGAACGTTTCTATCCTACAGCAAGGCTTACGCTGTACGGAATTTCATTGTAAGCTCATGCAGTGTGTGCCCCGCCACTCCATGAGTTTTCGAACGTTTGCGTCCTACAGAAACGCTGCTGTTGGGAATTTCATTGTTAGCCCGTGGCCTACGGTAACGGTTTGTCGGAACTGCGACGATACTACTGCTCCTACGGTATTTCCTCCCATTTTTATGTTTTTTAAAACCTGACTTAGCCTAGTTCGCTTGTGCTCGGAAGTGTGCCACATTACTGCTGGATGTGAACCACAAGGCGGCCCTCTTTGTGACAGTTGCACAAGCACGTGCAGAGAGCACCACTTGCGGTACACCAAGCCAAAAAATACATTTCTATACAAAATTATTTCAAACAACATTTCTAGGACTTTATCTACCTTACAACATAAAATTAGCAATTATTTATTTATTTATTTTCTTGCATTATTTTTTTATTTTATGTCATTTTGTAGATTTTGTAGATTTTTTTTATGTCATTTTGTCCTTTCGTGCACGTAACAAATTGTAAAAAAAAATATTGAGCAGTTTTTTGTGTACAAAAAAATCCAAGGTGGGGCCCCCAAACAGCCGGGACCCGGGACAAATCGCCCGCCCCCCTCTGGGCGGCCCTGGGGGTTACCAAACAATTTAGGAGATAATTAAGTGATCCAGGTTCAAATTAAGGATCTCCCACGGGTTTTCAACGCTATAGACAAGATTCAGTCAAAAATAACTTTTAGATAAAATGATTGTATGAAACGGCTGGAATAGTGCGGAAGCACAGATAAGGCATGTCTGGCTGTTTTAGCAAGGGTAAATTCAATCTTGCTGCCTCTGAGTGACTGGAGTAACCCAGAGATTAAAAATGAAATGGCACGACTGTTTCCTTATGGAAATTCCCATAGGATGTAGTGCTCTCTGTGTATCTGAAGAGCATGGGTCTTTTCGCGAGATTTATCTTGATTTTATATCTATTTCTTCTTTTGTTTTCGTGTTTATACATATGCACTCAAGATAAGCTCATACAACACTTACAAAGGATCGAAAAAGTCCGCACTGTTACTCCAAACATCTTAGTTATCTGTAAGTTCTTTCCCAACCAACAATCACTGTATTCTCTCCTGTCTTGACCATAGACTGAGTTCCAAGGTACGAAAATCCAAGGTCGTTTGAGAACTGTAAACATACTATATTCGTTCCTTTTGACACGTTGCCATAAGCCAAAACCCGTTTTTTTTTATTTTTTCGCTCTTCAATACTTAAGTTGAGCAGTGATAGTTGTGCAAAGCCAAAGCTAGACGTTCTAAAAAGAGTTGTCTACGGATACAACCATGCTACCAAGAGTACGGAATAGTCTCAGGAGTTACTATGCCAGGATTAACTATGCTAAATTACCAGGCAAGTCCGAATTTTGATTTTATATTTTCTTTTCTTTATTTACTCATGATATACACATCCGTATGATCGTCTTTCTTTGGCTAAAATTACGATGTTGACATATAATCCACCCATATTAAACATAATCCTATCCAGACCAAAATAAAGGTCACCGACGTTTTCCCTAAGACCAGGCGGGAACTCGTAGCGTTTTTCAGGCTTGCCTAACCAACCCCGGAACAGCAAAAACGACGCAACAGTGAATAATGCAATAGAACCGATTTCCTAGCCGCGAGTTGCCAGTCTTGCTCTTGCTTGAAATCCCGTTTAGAACTGACGCAATAATTAATATTCCCTTACCAATGGCGTTGCGTCGCAAAATAAAAAAATTTAACCCGAGAGGATGGTTCCCTATACCCTGGACTCGTAATGCAAACCCTCTTTCATCGCTAGCTTTTGTATTACTTTTTTTTTTTGGTAACGGGGAAGTGACATGTATTTTGTTTGCAGGTTCCATTGGAATCAGGTCTTTGTCCTCCGCGAAAGACGGAGGTATCCGAACACACTCTCAGTACGAAGTGATCAACAATGTAGCCGTTTTCCGTTACAACACGCCCAATTCCAAGGTACTGTACATTGTCCTAAACGCTGTCTTTCCCTCACTTTTATAGTCAATATTGAAATTGAATGAAATTTTGCAAAAGTTTAGGTGAACGCGATTAATCAAGAATGCATGGAAGAAACGAAAATGACTCTCGAGAACGCGCAAGCGGACCCGAACGTCAAAGCCATCGTCGTCACTTCTACCAAGCCGGGCTGCTTCGTCGCCGGCGTGGACCTCAAGTGGATGGAAGAATGTCAACTAGATACCAGAGAAGTTCTCAAGAGAGCGAGTTATGGACAGCATATCGTCACAGGGCTTGATAAATCGCCTAAGCCTTACGTGGCTGCCGTTCAAGGGATATGTTTGGGGGCGGGGCTAGAAATCGCCCTAGCCTGCGACTACCGAATCTGCGTCGACAACAAAACCGCCGTGTTTGGACTGCCCGAGTTTATGCTCGGAATGCTACCAGGCTGTGAGTAACCACATCTGGTGTATTTCTAGCAAGTTAACATTTTCCACGACTATTTTATATAGGTGGAGGTACTTTACGGCTCCCGGCGCAGATTCCCTGGCTTAAAGCTGTGGACTTGATCCTCTCGGGGAAAACCTTCGGCCTCGAACAAGCGAAGAAATGGGGCGTCATTGACCACGTCATTCCCGCTTTAGGTCCCGGCATGAAAGACGGGGACGAAAGGTTGGTACTTGAGCACTTATGCCTCCAGTTAGCTTTCTACAGCAAAAGAATAGCTACAAACAAAAATCTTGCATAAAAAAATCTTTGAAAAATCTCTTGACAGTAATGTTTCTAACACTCATGACGAGGGTTTTACATTTAAACTTTTCTTACTTGTACCTTCATCAATTTGGAAAAACGCCAAGATGCTCTACAAACACAATCATGCAAAACATATGCGCCACCTTGCGGTAGCTAGTAGTAAGCTACGAAACGGAGACTTTAAAATTTTGTTTTTTCCCTATTTTTGTGCTTTATCCATCATACATTTATAAACTAGATCGCTGGAGTATATGGAAGGTATTGCCATAAAGACGGCGCTGGACATTGCTGAAGGACGCCTGAAGGTCAAACGGCAGAAGCCATTCCAAGAGCGATTGTTGGACCAAGCCCTTCGAATCGCTCCAATTCGCAACTATGTCCTGAACAAAGTGACATCGCAGGTGTTGAAGAAAACTCACGGCCTTTACCCGGGTCCCATTAAGGTCTTAAACATGAACCAATTACTAAATAATCACAAAACTTCATAAAAAGATTCTAGATTCTCGAAGTCTTCCGTACGGGCCTGGAGAAGGGGGAGAAGGCAGGCCTGGAAGCTGAATTGAAAGCGTTTGGAGACTTATGGGTCACCAAAGAATCTCGAGGCTTACGCAGCTTGTACCACGGTCAGATCAAGTGCAAGAAGAATAGATTCGGCGAACCCGAACGCGAAGTCAAGTAACGTTTAAAAATCCAGAAAAAACAATCCAAACAGGGGTTTGAACGAACTTTCGAACTTTTGCAAACCTCTTAGGAACTTGGCAGTACTTGGGGCGGGGCTTATGGGGGCGGGGATAGTCCAAGTGAGCATAGCAAAAAACTTGGACGTCGTCCTGAAAGACACGACGATCGAAGGGCTTACGCGGGGAGAAAACCACGTCCGGAAAGGATTGGACAAACTAGTAAAACGAAAGCGAATCACCAGGTAAAAAATCAACCCAAAATCCTGAAAAAGGCAATAAGACACCAAAGATTCTGACGGATGGATGTTGTATAGCGTCCAAAGTCACCAGACTGCTGCTAGACTCAAGACTACGTTATCATACGAAGACCTTCGCCAATCGGATATGGTGATTGAAGCGGTATTCGAAGATTTGGAACTAAAACGGCGTGTGGTGCGCGAAGTCGAAGCTGTAACGCCGGATCACTGTATCTTTGCAACCAATACCAGCGCGATTCCTTTGGCGCAGATTGCGCAAGCGAGTAAAAGACCCGAGAAGGTAAAACAATACTGTTAAACTACTTTTCTGCACCCCTACAAAGAAATAATTTCTGCAGCAAGCTTAAATTATTTTTTTTAAAAATAAGAAAAAAACTTTCTGCAGCAAGATTACATTTAAGAAATTGTAATATGATTTGCTGTAGTTCATTGGGATGCATTACTTCTCGCCCGTGGAAAAAATGCAATTACTGGAAATTATTACTACGGACCAAACTTCGCAAGATACCATTGCTGCAGCAGTGAATGTAGGGTTGAAGCAAGGAAGGGTGGTGATTGTGGTCAGAGACTGTCCTGGCTTTTACACGTCCCGACTCGCTGGAACCCTTTACGGTGAAGGTGGGAGAATGCTCCAAGTAATAATATTTTATTTTTTTTAATTGTGGGGGAATTTTTTAATATTTACGTTTCCTAGGAAGGGGAAGATCCTAAGAAGCTTGATCAGCTGTCGAAAGCTGCTGGGTTCCCTTTTGGTATCGTTACTCTTTATGACGAAATCGGTTTGGACGTAGCTCTGCACGCGGGTAAGAGCTTACAAGCAGCTTATGGTGAGAGACTGGGAGGAGCCAATTTACAAGGAGTGGCAGACCTTGTTGCCAAAGGATTTCTGGGTATGTA
>JAGJRP010001648.1:0-12890 GCA_022832235.1 Lepidurus couesii
ATTTCTGCATGTTACTGAAGCCTGATATTGCGGTGAATTTTGTTTCTTGTTAATCTTGTTGAATCTGCATGTTATTGAATTATTAAATTACAATTGAAGCCCAGTAAAGCAGTGTCTGACTTTCACATGAATATGTTTCTGCCAAAAATTCGTCAGATTTGGATACAAAACGTCTCAAGTATTTTAGCTTTCAAGTGGCTCTTGTTCCAATAAATAAATTAAAGTCTCTAGAAGGACTAGAACACTCTACAATTGGAAAGAAATAAAAGAACCAAAAGTGCTCTATCACATCTCGAGAGAAGAAACTCTCCCGGAAATTGAAAGGTATTAGACCCTAAAAGCCAGTAACAACATGGTTTCTACCAAGTTACGTTAGGTAAAGAGCTTCGCGTTCTCTTATTGCATTGGGAGCCTTTTAAAGAAGACAAAACGGATTTGTTTCTGTCTTTTTCTATCTGTGGGGAGGATTTCCATTTAGGAGAAAGAGCGAAAACAAATGTCCGAAGAAGTCATGGAAACTAGCACACACACATATACACACGAAAGAATCGCTCTCCTCGATCGATTCGCTCTTCTTTGTCGAGGTTTTAAGAATCGTCGCGCGTGAGTTTTTATTTTTTCTTCCTCTTTTTTTTCTTATTTTTTACTCCTTTACTCACGCTGGGGTGGAGAAAGAGGTTTGTCTTGGGCAAGGAAAAACAGTCCCTCCGTCTCGACCAATCCCCACGCTCTTACCGCATCACATGGCAGAGGCTAAGGAGGGACTCCGAGTTGGAGCAATTTCCTTTGCCGGCACTTGATTGGGTCTGCACGGAGCATGCCCGGGAAGACGCGAGTCCCATCCTGTACGGTATACCTTGTTCAGAAACGTTCGGTTCGGTTCCCCCCTCCCGAGAAGCGAAGCGAACGAACCCCTCTGGGGCCCCCTTTGCATGGTGGGGAACTTGGGTTTGGCGTAGTATAGCGTGAGCTCGACAGTGGGACAAATGTGTTGCTCTCATCGCGGCGCACTTTTTCTTTGCTGCTATACCATAGTCCACTGAAACCCCGGCTAGACCCTAGTAAAAAAAGGTGGAAAAAATAAGCACGATTTTTAACCCAAAAAAGTTCGTTTGGGAACCCGCTTCATCTTAAAACCTAAACCCCTACAGTGAGGGTTTGCGTAAGACAGGACAGTTGGTGCTTCCAAGTCGTCGGGGAAAGAGTCGCCGTTAGTGGGTTTCCAGGACTCGCCGCAGTTTTTCATTGTTGGTGTTTTTCATAGTTGGGCTCTAGAAAGTTCTACGTTAAGAGGACCAATTGTGGTGGGTCTAGCTCGTGTTGTTTTGATACAAAAAAGGTTTTTACCGCTCAACGTTGAAAGCGGAAGTGGTTCCAGACGCGTGGCGACGCGTGGGCTAAGTAAAAGAGGCGCGAAAACATTGGATGTGGAGGTGGTGACTTGCCTGGGATGACATAAACTGTGATGGAATTGCGGTTTTAGAAGTTGGAAAAGA
This sequence comes from Lepidurus couesii, assembly GCA_022832235.1. Lineage (NCBI taxonomy): Eukaryota > Metazoa > Arthropoda > Branchiopoda > Notostraca > Triopsidae > Lepidurus > Lepidurus couesii. The sequence goes on from JAGJRP010001648.1 coordinate 1,497, forward strand.
AGAAGGAAAGTGGAGTTAATCTTAAGGCAGAGGTGGTAAGGATAAGGATTGCTTGGGACGAAAAGTGTTAAAAAAAGTTCCGAAGGTGGTGCAAAAGGAGCCCAAAACCCCGTCGGGTTCATTTTCGTCTGTTTCGATTGGGGTTTTTTCTTGTTCTTGAACCCAATCTCTTTTACAATTGCGGCTGTTATTAAGAGAGGAGAGACGGCGGAATTGGATAGAAGAAGAGAAGTGGTGGGAACTCGTACGAAAATTTTTCCCGAAATTCCAGGCGCCATTGCTGCGCCGTGTAATTTAGTCAGTGTGGATCACCAAATTTTCAAAATTTCTCCCTCTAAGGCTGACGACATGACGGAGCAGCCGCCAAGTAAGCTAATTTCTTTGAACTGTTTTATAAAGATTCGTTTCAAGCCTTCCTTTAAAGCTTAGAGCAATTCATAGCCAGAAAGATTCAAAAGTAAATTTTGCAGAAATTCCGAATGAATAGTTGAATAAATACTGGTTGAAAGGCATTAGTTTCAGAATTACTTCCAAAACGGTTTAAGAGTTAGTATTTCTTTCGAAAAAGTATGCCTTTTGCAAAATAGTGCACGTCGGTTAATTTAGTTAATTTAAATAGTGTATTTTAAGTTAATTAGCTGGTATTAAACTTAATATCTTCTGCATTCCTAAACATCGTATTAACTTTCAGTTGTTGAAAAGTGTAAATCGTTTTAAGTCGGGAAATCAAATTTGCAATCCGCGCAAGTTCGGAAAAAAGAAAATTTTGCGCCGTAAAATTTTAGAATCGCTACAAATTAAGTTATAATTAGCTTCAACTAGCAACTAACCTAACTGCATTAATTTTTTATTTTTTAAAAATAGGAAAAAATATTTTTCTAAAATTGTAAACTATAATTATAATGCTATATTATTTCTATATTCTATTTATTTTTATTGTATATTATTATATTTATTTTATTAAATATTAAAAAAATCGTTAAAAAGTTCTAAGGAATAGTTTTAGTGCTATATTTAAGAAAATTGTTAAAACTTTTATGATAACATTAATTTTAAAAATGTTCCTTCATTGGTGGACTGAGCAAAGTTACCCGAATTGTTGCGAAAATGTCCAAACTCGATTTCCCTCACTTTCACTCAGTCTTACTTAAATTAGTACAATTTGTTAACAAAATCCACTTATTTGATAGAATCTTCACCCAGTTTCACTTGTTTAGCACTATTTTCTACAATATTCAATAAATTTCTCACACATTCCTTGCCATTTCATTTATAGACTATTTCGAGACCATTTGGAAGTGATAAAGAATGAAGAAGATTCGGGGATTAAGATATCGTTAATTAAGACACCAAAACACATCGGAAACGACAGCTAATTGAGTGCAGTTATTCGTTTAGTCAAAGAACATGCATTTAGCAAAGCGTTTGTGTTTAGGCCCAGTCGAGCGTCATTCTTATAGTTTGGGTTGGGGTTTCGGTATATAGCAAACCCATGCGATATGCATATTGATGTCCTCATTTAACACCTTGAAAAAGCTGGCGGTAGCCGGTGTGGTTGGTGTGTGGCATGGCACACACATCAACCTGTGCTATACCCCATTATGACACCTTTTTGGTTGGGATGGGGGGTTGGGGTGGCACAGTACACTGTTTTTAACCAGTGGGCTAAACAATAGATCCTATACCCCATGTTGCTCTGCCGACAACAATGGGCTTCTAGTCTTAAGCTGCTTTTCAAAAGGGGAACCGCGCTCCATTGCTCCGCGTAGACACTAAAAGGGCGCGATGGCAACACATATTACTTTGGTCAGCAGTGGCTATGTAGGCTACTGCACTATACTGCACTGCCATAGTGTATATAGTATATAGTGTATAGTGCCAGCATAAAGTAGCAAGAGAACAAGGAAAAGCTTGACTTTCAGGAACGTACAGTACATCAATGTTTTTTGCCTTTCAAACTAATATACCCCCTCAACCCCCCACCTACCTGTCCGTCAACCCCCGTTCTTTATGATTAACCTCAATTTTCCGAAAGAACAAAAACGGAAAGTATAAATGGGTTTCCCAACACTTTCCATCTAAATCGAAAAGCATTAACATAAAAAAGCCAGCACTATTGTAAAAAACTTCCATTAACTTTTGTTCGTTGACCGCAGCGCTTTGCCATATAAAGACAAGCAGAGAAGGGGGTAATGGGGGGGGGGGACATTGCTAAATCACCTCAATTATATGCGTCTATTGTTCATAGTAAATGCGGTCTGTCTTTTGTGTGCTGCGTTGACTGTCACGCGAAGATTTTACCGCTGGAATTGATTGGACTAGAAATAGAGCATTTATAGTTTACATTAATATGCATTTAAAGATTTAAAGTTATTCCGAGCGTTGTTGATCGATAATAAACTGTATCGCAGCCGAACTTGCATTTGGTTTTGACCAAAAATTCAATATTTCGATAAATTAAAATCCAAAATTCGATACCAAATCGCAATATTTCGGTCTATATAACTTCCTATTGTTGAATTTTAACTCTTTCTGAGTCTGAATTGTTCACTTTCAAACAACGATAGAATTAGTTTCTAGCAATTTATTTGGATTTTCTGCGATTTCTTCCAAAACTCAAATTCAATTTTTACCAAAATTCAATTCGCAATATTTCAGTCAATTTAACTTCCTATTGTTGCGTTTTAACTTTGTTATGGTTGATCTTGAATTGTTCACTCTCTAAACAATTATAGAATTCGTCTAGCAATTTATTCGGATTATGCAATTTATTTTCTGAGAAGAATTTTTTCCAAAATTCAAAAAATTTCCTATTATGCTAAGGAATGTGAAAATTAATTATAATTTTTTATTCGATAAATAATACTTGAGCTTTGATAGAACGTTTGAAGTACCCAATAATTGTATCAAGTTTTCCTTACATATAATTCAAATCGTTTTGTAGTTCAAAATAGTTGGAAAATTAGCTCAAATAAGTCATCCACATCAAAGTCTGAGTCAAATAATTCGGGAACATTAAATCAATAATTCGTCACGTTAAGGCGGTTTGATATTCGATTATAAAACATTAGTTTAAAACCACTACTTCAAAATAATTAAAGATGAAACTTGCAGTGGCCTTCTTAGCCCTCTGGAACATGGAACTAAAACACTCGAATCACTCAAATCACTCCACTCAATCAAAGATGCATTCTCCGACTTTGTTTTGAAATTTCGAACAGTAAAGTTAATACCTTAAAATCTATCTTTGAGCTATAACAGAATTAGTTGAAAATTCCTTGAAATTCCTTTCTTAAATCAGTCTAGCGAGTCTTAGCTTAATTCAAAGTTTAATTCCAAACTGAACTGAGCCCTCGAACTCGAACCATTGGAAAGAATGGCAAAGAACTTTCAAAGAAATTCCACCAATTTAGGCCAAAATTTCTATCAAGAGAACATATCAATACAGTCTATCTTTGAGCAGAAGGATTCGGGTGGAATGGCTTGCTTTGGGGGGTAGGGTGGGCGCCATATGTTAGGGTGAAACCAGGGTTTGGTGAACACATGTTTAGGGGTCACGAGAGCAAAAAGCTAATTGCGTATTGTTATGAATCTTGTCACTCAAACTGGGTTTTTCTCCTTTTGCTTTTTGTGCGTGATGTGCGGATGGTTCTGTATACGTGTTATGTGTATGTGTGTGTCTTTGAAAACCTCTAGAAAAGCGGCGGCTCAGTCTGTGTGTGGGCTGCGGGTCCCAAATCCAAGACCAATACATCCTCCGCGTGGCCCCGGACCTGGAGTGGCATGCCAATTGCCTGAAATGTGCCGAATGTACCCAGTTTCTCGACGAGAATTGCACGTGCTTCGTTAAAGATGGAAAAACGTATTGCCGGCGAGATTACGTTAGGTAAAAAAAAACTTTTCAATTCAACATTTAAACATTTAAATTCAAAATAGTTCTTAAATTACATTCAACGTTCAACATTTGAATTTGAAACAAATGAGCTGGAAATTATTTTACCTAATTTTATTTGAATTCAAAAAAGAGAAATCGTTTGGATTACTTTGGGATTTATTTGTGGCCATTTGTTAGGTTATTCGGCACGAAATGTGACAAATGCGGATCAGGATTTAGTCGCAGTGACTTTGTAATGCGAGCCAAGAACAAGATCTACCACATCGAATGTTTTCGCTGCATCGCTTGCCAGCGGCAGTTGGTACCGGGCGATGAATTCGCGTTACGGGAAGACGGCTTGTACTGCAAAGATGATACGGAGATCTTGCCCACCGACAATAAAGTTTTACTACCGTCCGCGGAAAGCCTCAACAATAACAATAATCTCAATACCAACAATAACTTTCATCACTCGGGAATGAGCACTGATAGTGGGCGACACAGCCGAGCCAACAGTCACGATTCGCACTCGGGTAAGTTTTTTTTTCTTTTTTTTTTTAACTGCCATTTGCAAAATGTTTCGCTGTCACATTGTCAGTTCTTTACTGCGTCACTAGCTAGCGTTCCTTTTACGCAACAATGCTCTTCAAATACTTTGCTGTTCCAACTTGAACTTCCGAATAACTGTTAAGGGTTACTTGCAGACGCAGATATCGAGGATAGTGTTACAGTATCGGGAGAATTTCTGCAAGGGATCAGTTGGAAGTAATTCAGAGTGATTTTCAGTGAGTTTTGAGGTTGTTTTAGAAGAAATTCTCCCGACCCTTGATAAAAAGCAGGAATATTGAAGGGGGATTTGGCCGGATTTCTATAGAGTGAAAATTTGTGTTCGCTAATATTTGGAAAACTAGATCTATGCTTATTATGTAATAGACTCGCCAACTTTACTGTCAATCTTTTTTTGGCGAATTTGTTTTATTTTATGCGAAATAGCAAATTGGCCAAAGGTTCCTAAATGGCTCGGAAGTTATTTTTCTAAATTTAACTTGGCAACAACGTGCAGATATCGAAGGTACTGTACACATGACTGTGCTAATTTCCCTAAAAATTAATAAAGAACAGCAACTAGATTTTTTTCAAATTTCTTTTGAACACCAAAAAAGTCAAAAAAGATCGGAAGATTTTGTAGATAGTGATTTTCTATGAGTGCAAATTCATGTTTGCGTAAATTTGCAAACAAAGATGCGAACTTGTTAACTGCTATTGTCCCCCACTTTACTGCCAGGAATATTTGCTAAAATTCGTGGTATTTCCTTGGGAAATAGTGAACATGTTTTTGAGGCTCGTAGGTCGTTTTAATTACCTGGATTGACAACTCTGACAAGGGCGTTACATAAACACTCGCGACTCTTCCAGCAACAGTAATGAATTAAAGATCGGATTGCGAAACAACAACAAAATAACGGAACTGCGACGTAACTACGATCAGACCTGATTCTGAAGCTTTATTTTGACACGTTGGCTGCGAACAGTAATGTACCGATGGAAATAACCTGATCATGACGTCACGACAACGTTTTTTCCATCTTTCTCATTCTAAACTTCTAGCTAAATATCGAATGAAAACGTCGTGATTACGTCACCTCGTTACTCGACGCTGCCCCCCCCCCCGCTACTCGCCAAAGTAAAATTCCTTTAGTCAAGCGTAGAAATGGACAGCTATCGTTTAAGCAACCCAAGCTCGTGACGTCACATTGGTCCTTAAATTTCCGTTTAGCTTCAGGTTTCAACGCGCCAAAACCCTTTGAAGAATCACTGATCCGATTCGCACGTAATGGATCCAAATACAAGACATCACTGAGAGACCTTAACTCTTGAATGAAAGAGTGGCTTGATGAGCTGGATTGGCTTGATGAACGTTTGGATTTGGATATGACTTAATTTACGTCCAGTTAAATCATTTGTTATGGGGTTTGGAACGAATTAGGCGTGTTTTGGGTGCGAAACACCCAAGTTCTCGGCCTTTTGTTCCGGATTAGATCTATAAAGTTGCATTGGGGAGTGATATTACTGCAACACACACGGGGGGTAGAAATAACATAAAAAATGACGACGCGCTCTATACTCCAACCCCTCCCAATGTGTACGTTAAGCTCACCCTTACCTCCTCCTCCATGTTAGGGTGGGAAGGAGCTAATCTGGCTAAAAGCTCCGTTCAGTAGGGTGGCTTTGATCTTTTCTCCAGTCTGTCATGCTCTCTGTCTGTCTATCTGTGTGTACGTGGATGGATGTGCAACAAAAACTGCCAACTTTCCGGCTGATGCGTTACCTGGGAATGTTTTTTTCCCGAATCCTAAGTTGATAACTACTAAACCCCCTCCCTTCCCAGCTGGTAAGAACGAGAGCTTATCAAAATACCTTCTTTGATTTACCTGCTTCCTCGAGGAGCAGACTAGAGCACGGTAGGAAGTAACATAGGCGGAATATAGTACAGTCAGAATAGAGTAGGAAGCTTTCACTAGAATCTCGTGAATTAATGAAAAAAGACTCCCAAATCGAGCCATTCGCCATCCTCTTCCTAAAAGAGCAAAGAAATAAGTCAGAAATTGTCAAAGAGTCTTCAGAGTTGGTCAGAAATTGGTAAGATTATTGTTATTGCAAAAGTATTGTTACTTGGGCTTTAGTATACTATTTCAGCAGAGGGTGGAACAGAAGGAGGGGTTGGGGTGTGTTAAGGTAGTAATGAGCCACACGCGGCAGACATTAGAGTCTCTAGGGTGCCATCTTGGGGTGGAAAGGGAAGTAAGGGGTGGTACGGGTATAGGTCAGGGTAGAAAAGTTTGGAGAAAGAAAGTCTATAAAATAGATGTTAGCTTTTAGGAGGGGGTGGGAGGGCTATAAAAGACCAAACAGAACATACATAGAGCAGCGTAGGAGGAGGAGGACAGCTGAGCTAGAAATAACTGAAAGTTATGATCCACACCCAGATAAAACTGCGCCTCCTGTTCTTCTTTTTGGCGTCGGGGATGATGAGGCACGCAATGTCGTGCTCTACCCTCATTAACCCTTCGCTAGACGCTCTTTCTGTGGGGATAAATGAGCGACCTGTGGCCCCCTATTACTGCATGCCATATTACTGCAGCCGACTAGAGAGACAGTCATTTTTCGTTTAGATGTTACATGTTCAGTCAATTGGAACTAATCAACTCTGAACAACCCGGTACTATGCTTTAAAAACACTTTATATCTGCAGTAAACACTTTATATCTGCAGTAATGCAACATATACCTTATAGCTTCGGTGAAGAAATTACATTTGTCCCAAATTTCGAATTTCGTAACTTTTCGCATGTTAGTGCAGTAGGATCGTAAAGTGTTCATGGCTAGAAGCTAGGAAGTAATTTGACAGAAATTTAATTTCTTCGAAGAAATTCCGTAGTGTTTCTTCAGATTGCTCTTCAATTTATGAAAAAATGGTTAAATTATAGACAATTCTATCAATTTTAGAAAAAATGTATAAACCGGGCAAAAGGTAATTACCTCCTCAACCCCCACCCCCTCTCCCCCAAATGACCAGACAGATAATAACTCGTATTTCTTCATTTTACGAGGTCGTGGGTGTTCCGCTAAACCAACAGTAACTGACCTCCCCATTATAGCTTTTACACATGCACCCCCAGCTAATGTCTCGCAACAATACCATTACTCAAAATCCTCCCTTTTCCTTCTCTTCCCAAACCTCCCGAACCTCCCAAAAGTAAATGTACAAAATAATCCGCCCAATTACTAAAATTCCTCCCGAAATATCCGCTATATCTACCCCTGTTGGACTAATGGAACCCAATTTCATCCATTTGATCCATTTTATCCCTTAAGAGCCTTTTCTAAAATACAAAACTCTAAAAATAAACACAGCCTCCTATTGTTGCATCCATCCATTCTCCTGAAAGGGACACTTTTCTACAAAAATAAAATTTGCTTGAAAAGAAAATTGCACCAACGATGATTCCTCTGCTTTATTTACGCATGATAACCACTCTCCCCAATTTAGCCCCCCCCCCCTGGAACGAACCGAACCGAACGTCTGTTGTCAGAGTCCCCTAACAATGGACGAGCTACTAGTTGCGGTTTTTCCAAAGAAAAATACAAGGGAGGATGTTTTTGTTAGAAAAGAAGGACGATAAAAAGTACGACCTCATACCCTCCCTTGTATTTACCCTACCTAATATAGCTTGGCGCTTTGGGTGGAGAGATGGTGAAGATCCCAAGACACGCGACGGTAATCCCTGGGCGCGCCACCAGCCCACCATCTTGCCCGTGGGCAGCTTTGGGGTAGTACAAGCTGGTTGCTGGTTGCTCTTTTTGTTGCGGGTTCAAAAAAGAATACAAACTAAAAAAGGGATAAAAAAGAAGCGCTTACATAGTAATAAAGAGAGGCGGTCATGGTAGATTTCCGCAAATGGGTCCTAAATAGGTTTTCAATGGAACCACCCTTCCCTTTCAAAACCCCAGGTGTGAACATCTCCCCCTAATTTTCCTCTGTTCACCCTAATATTTCCTAATTTTATTCCGAAAAATGTTAGGGAAAAAAATGTAGAAATTGTACAGAGGTAGCTGAAATTGGGAGGTAATGTGTGTGTATATGATATACTTTTACCACACCTTTCTTGAACGGGTGAATGGTATTATTAGATGTTTGGGGGTGGGTTGTAACCTGAACTATGGGTTGAAATGCCCTTATGGCTCGGCTCTTACCTATGGAAGAGGGTTTTTCGCGTGCCAGGGGGAAGTAGGATGTGTTGTGTGTGTATGAAACGCTTGGCACCCACGCATCATCGATCTTCATTGATCTGCACTTATCAAGATAGAGTAGCGGTATTAAAGCGGAAGTTTTAGACATCATTTGTCTTCCCCAAAACCGTGCCACATGCGCCACCCTTAGCTAGAAGCTGGCTTTTTTACTCTGTATAGTAGACATAGTGGGTAACGGCCTGATCATGCCTGATCATGCTACAGACAAGTTGGAAGTAAACTAGAGTAAATTGTTGAGCAGCGAAAACGCTTATTCATCCATATGATTAACTGCCAACCGCTCCACCAACAGGGTTCCACAACAATGAATTCGACTCGGCTCATCCATCAAAAACTGGCGCGGTTTAGAACGAACGCTTCCAAGAGTATTTCATTTACTTTAGCTGTTAATCGAACTGGAGAATAGGATCCCACCCTTGAATTATGACGTGACTAGGTATTGATGCCTTTAAAACCAGTTTAAACCCATTTAGTCAAAGCTAAACCTATTTCTATCCAATGAAACCGCTTTGATAACTTCTAAAGAGAGGTTTTCGCCACTTCGGAACCCTTATTGGGTGGAGTTAACGCTGTTAAGACTGCCGCTATTCAGTTGCAAACCAATTTTTCAGTGTTGGAACCGCGTATCCCTGACCTGATTGAAGCGAAACACTCACAGATGGCACTGATGTTTGCCATTATTTTTGCAGCAGGTTCTCCAGTTTCGGAACTCGGAGGTAAAAGTGACACTACTGTGTATTAGAATTTCAAAACGTTCTCGGAAAACGCATGACAAATGGGTGTCAATCGAGTTCAAAAGTGGTAGTTGGGTTGGAAATGCATTAGTTTAGGTTAGGTTAGTTCGGTTAGGTTATAGGTTAGATTAAGTTTGATTAGGTTAGGTTAGCTTAGGTTAGGTTATTAAGTTAGATTAGGTTATAGGTTAGATTAGGTTAACGATTCTCATCAACATTCGTTGATGAGAGTCGTTAAAAATTGCTCTTTCTTTCACTTCACTAGCTGAAAAAAGAAAAATTGATTGTTCGCCAGTGACACACAAGTGTCATTTTTGACTCGGGGATACATTACGTACGTATGTAACTAAATCCAGAGAACGTGTTGTGTTCTTGCGAAAGCCTTGCGTCAGAAAGTAAAAAAAATAAACAAATAGCTAATTGCCGGATTGGTTTGCTTCTGAAAATAACATCTTGTCACTGTCACTGTGATGTAGCAGCACAATATGTCAAATCAAGTCGTCGAACATTCGGAGCAAAATTTCTCGAAAACTGTATGGCTTTGTCACGTCAGATTTGAAAGCAATCTAAAACAAACGTTTTATTTATTAGCACTAGTGCACAATCAAAGGACATGTTCTTATAGGCAACGTTCCACATAGTTGAAAACTTGATTCGTGCGTTACTATCTTACTAATGTATTATTCATTGAAATAAAGGTGGATAGGTTCTACACCAGCTGTTAGTATGCTTATGGTTACTGTCAAATAATTTTTTCGTGCAATGGGCTGGTTTTAACGAAAAGTTGTTCCGAAATCCGCCATGCTATAACCGCCTTTACCGAGCTAAGGCATACGGGAGCTGGCTTAAGCTGGCTTTACACTGGCCTATCGGCGTGTCGAAACACGCAACAGACGACAGACACCCACGGCAAAAAGCCTATTTTGTAATTGGCGGAACGGCTTCTGTCGCTTATGTGCCGACACCAAAAGTAGAGCAGCGCTCAACTCCGTCTGTCGTCAGTCTGTCTGACTGTTTCTCCTGGGTTTTCTGCTTTTTTTCGTGGGTGTCTGTCGTCTGTCGCGTGTTTCGACACACCGACAGGCCAATGTAAAGTCAGCTTTAAACCTCGGTTTGAAGCTCCTAACCTCTGTGCTAGCTACACATTTCATTGGTTGAGCGTCTTTCTGGATCACACCGACTCTTTTTCATGCAAAAGAAAATGAAAATTAGATTTCATTGTTGGAGCCTTTCGGGGAAGGGAGGTAGGTGCCGGTTGGACGAGTCCGACCGTTGCGACCGACCCATAACCGAAAGTCAAAATTCATTGTTGGGTTAGGAGCTTAAAAATAGTCTTCTATGAAGCTCAACCCTCAACTTGGAGGGAAGAAGTAACTTGAGAATTTTTTTTTCGGTTTCATTGTTGACACTGCGTGCTTTTAGTCGCCGAACTATGTACTCTGCCGTACACAGGTACAGCTATACCCTGCGCCATTTAAATATGGAGAGTTTTACCCCTGGGAGTTCTGTCCAACTCTTCTTTTGTTGTTTCACATTGTCCGTTTTCTGGGCTTTTAATTTCCTTTCTGGCTCTTCTGTGTTTCCCCATATGGGTTAGAATGTGTGCAGTATATGTGTGTGTATGTGTGTGTTTGAGTTTCAAGGAAGGTGTTCAAAGGTTCCCCAAAGCCGCCAGAATTGTTCAAGTGCTTATGTGGAGAGAAGCCTCGTTTAAACACAGCCCTACTCTCTTGGCTTTTCTTTTTTAGTCTCTTCACTTTTCCGCCCGCTCTATAGACTCCACAGACGCAGCAATTCCGCGCATAACAGTACCTTCTTTCTTCCCTTTTGGGGCTCTGCCTCCTCTTCTCATTGGCTCTTACACCCTCTGGCCTCCTAGCGTGTCTTCCACCTGACAACTTTTATACATCTTACCGTATTATCTCACTGGGTCCAATCCCGACTCTCATATTTCTTCGGATATTTCCCTGCAAAA
>JAGJRP010001649.1:0-12890 GCA_022832235.1 Lepidurus couesii
TTAAGAATATTTAAGAATATTTAAGAATATTTTTATTTTTAGAATTTTTAGAATATTACGTTATTATTATTTTATATTTTTATTATTATTTTATAATACGTAGAGCAAGAGCAGGTCGAGGGGAAATTTGCTTAAAAATAATGATTTTAATCGAGTGCTGTTGGATAATTTGGCAAGGAGCCAGGGAAAAGATAATCTGGATGAATTATGACGTCATCGGGTTGGAAAGGCAGTGTTATTAATCAAGAATCTCATCACGAGAGACACAAAGAAATAAGCGTTTTTATGTCTAATTTTGTTTTGTTTTGTTTCGTTTCTCTGGGTCTGTTTTTGTAGGTTCGGAAGCAGATCCAATTAGTTCCAAAGTACTGGTACTCAGCTACGCCAACTATTGCCGGTACCGAGCAGCGTTGCGGCGCTTTGAGGGTTGTAACCAAGCCTTATGGGCGCAAGGCGTACTTCAAGCCCTGGGGGCCCTTGTTTTACCCGATCGCGCCACTCCAGTTCTTTTTTGCAAGAATACGTTCGATTACCCGGAACTGGAAGACCATCCTCTTTTATGCAATCATTTAGGTAAGCTTTTAATTCATTTAAAAAAAAAATTAAAGAAAGAAAGTGACTTGCTGCGTATGTTTATTTGTCGTGTTTACTTGCTTCTTGTGTTTGTTTACAGTGATCTGAAACCAAAAGAAAGTGGAATAGTTTGTATAGTTTGTATAGCGGTTATTGAAATGATGGATGTTAGGTAGAATTGTTGGAATGGATTAGAATTCCGGATACAGGAGATTAACGGTTTGGTGTTATTGATATTTTACTCAATGCTAAGTTACCGTTAGTATCTAACTATCTATGCTAACTGTTAAAGAGAGTTGAAAGGGTATTGAAGGAAGTTGGTCTTGTTTTGTGTGTTTATTGATTACGAATACGAACGTTAAAACAAACAGAAACAGGATATGTAAACGTGTAACTGGAACTGATAATCTTAACTATTGACATCGAAGCTGACTTAACAGTCCTAACACTGATATCGATTTTTAACTTCCGAGAAGTACAGTAGATGCCGCTTAGTGTGATCACTGGGAATTACAACAGGTTCTCTAGTTTCGGAAATCCGAGATAATAATGACACTAGTGTGTATTATGGTTTCAAAACGTTCTCGGAAAGCGAATGACAAACGGGTGTCACTCGAGTTCAAAATTGGTAGTTGGATTGGAAATGCGTCAGTTTAGGTTAGTTTAGCTTAACGATTCTCATCAATTTTCGTTGATGAGAGTCGTTAAAACTTGCACTTTCTTTCACTCCACTAGCTGAAAAAGGAAAAATTCACTGTTAGCCAGTGACACACTAGTGTCATGTTTGACTCAGGGGTACATTATGTACGTATGTAACTAAATCCGGAGAACGTGTCGGGGAATTAGAATCAGCCGCTTTATGGAGTCAAATTTTAGGACCAATTCAAATGACAAAAACTTACTGATATAAAAGTATTAATAAATTGTATTTTTTTAAAAAATTGAATGCTTATTATATTTTATGGAAATATGTTTCTTTACTTTTTTCTTAACTTATTTNTTAAGGGAACTTATGACAGAGACAGGAAATAAGAATAGATTACAACACTAGGTGAAATAGCGCCTACGTTGGCATTGGTTTAAAAAGAATCGATTGGTTTGGGACTTTTGGTCCGTGAGAATTAGTAAATTAATATAAAAAAAAAGTATAGTAATTCAAAAATGTTGGGACATTACAGCTCCGAAATGGAAAGGCAGACCACGCCGGAAACGGAAGAAGAGGAGTCCTTCGCCTAGTTCAGAATCCAATGAATCCGAATCGTCCGCCAGTACTGCCCGGTCGTCTGTCAAGGTAGCGATTTTTTTTATAGTTTTTCTTTTAGGATTTCTTTCTTTCGAGCCCCCTAACCTTCCTTCCCACCAGAATCGATCTTGACAAGCCAACGAAAATTAATGTAATTTTCCGCTTACGCTAGAGTAAAGACACGCCCAATAAATCCCGTTGCAAGACGGTTCTCCTTCCGCCCATGGCCAACTACAAAAACCGGAAGCATCTCTACCGGGCCTTCAACGAAAACACCTTTCTGCAGAGTTTGCATACCTTTATGCAAGACAGAGGCACGCCCATTGAGCGAGTTCCTAGTCTCGGCTTCAAACAACGTAATTTTTCCATTTCTGATTCTAATTCGCTTTTCGTTTCGAATTTGAATTTATTTTTTTAATTATTCATTTTTTATTTATTTTTTTTTTATTCATTTTTTTTTTACTGAGATCTAATGCGCCATTTACTCTCTTCCGACGACAGTGGACTTGTTTTGCTTTTTCCAAAAGGTCCAAGATATGGGCGGATATGACGCAGCGGTGGCATATAAACTCTGGAAGCGAATTTATGTGGAATTGGGCGGGCAACCTTCCAATACTTCTGCGGCTACGTGTACCCGCAGGCATTACGAACGGTAATTTGAATTGAAATTCCATTTCTATTCATACTGAAATGAGCAAAATAATAGAATTAAGAGGTAAATGAATAAGATCCATAATTATGGGTACTTTTATTGTAGGTTATTACTGCCTTACGAGCGTCATCGAGCGGGTTTAACCGAAGATGAGACGGATGACGGCGTTTCGCCGGCTAAACGCCCCCATTTACTTCCTGTGAGCAACAAGCAAGTGTCCAAATTGGACTTGGACGGCGTGAAGCTGCACAAACGCGAACGGGAAGACGACGCGGATGAACCGGAAGAGGAATCGACGCGCGAATGTCGCGATTATGCTCAAGAGCGGCCCGGACTCGACGAGCCTCAGGTAAAAGAAGCGGTGAGCCGCCCCGTTACACCTGACAAGTCCCCTCCTTCCGTGCCCGAAGCCACGCCTTCAGCCACTACTCCTCCTCCGTTGTCGCTCGCTCCTCCACTCGCTCAAGAGGAAAACAGTCAAGACAGTGATGACGTCATCCTCTTGGAGGAGACCGAGCCGACGACTACGACTCTGCCAGTTAACTCTCAAACTGCCGGCACTCTCAAACTAGTACCCAAGCATTTGCTCCTCGAGCCTTCATGTGTCGAGGTTAGCAAACACACGTTCAAATTCCTGCCAAAAAAAAGCTTTTGTGTTGTTTTTTGCACCTTGTGGCACCAACCGCACACACAAATTAACCCTTTCCCCCCCCTTTTTATCCTAAATTCGTTAAAACCTCCGGTTTCAGCTTCGCTTTACGCTATAGCTATATTCGATAATTTAAAAATTGGGGTTAAAACGTTAAACTGACAGTTTTAACACAGTCGCTAATTTTTCTTTATTTTTTTTATTGGCTAAAATGGGAATTTTTGCGGCTCAAATCGCCCATTGGCTGTCGCTGAAGCGACAATATACATTAAGAGGAGGGGCTTCGTCGAATGGCGCGCTTTTCAAGTGACAATGATTGGAAGCTTGTTTACTTGTTGACAAGCGCTGTGCCGTGCCAGCCTAGGTATCGAAATCGATTACGAAAACTGATTTCGATACCAATGAGAGGCGCGGCTTCGCTGGCTGGCGCGCTTTTCAAATGCTTTTGAATATGATTTCAAGCTTGCTTACGTGTTTACGAGCCGCTGTGCCATCCTAGATATCGATAGTCGATTATGTAACCGATTTCGATATCAAGAGGCGGGGCTTCGCTGAGTAGCGCGCTTTTCAAATGAACATGATTTGAAGCGTGTTTACTTTTTGACAAGCGCTGGGCCTGCCTAGGTATCGAAATCGATTATGGAAACTGATTTCGATATCAATGAGAGGCGCGGCTTCGCTGGATGGCGCGCTTTTCAAATGTTTTTGAATATGATTTCAAGCTTGCTTACGTGTTTACGAGCGATGTTTAGTAACATGATTTGAAGCGTGTTTACAAGCTTGTTCACTTGTTTACAGGCGCTGTGCCATCCTATAGTCGATTATGTAACCGATTTCGATATCAAGAGGAGGCGGGGCTTCGCTGAATAGCGCGCTTTTCAAATTAACATGATTTGAAGCGTGTTTACAAGCTTGTTCACTTGTTTACAGGCGCTGCGCCATCCTAGATATCGATAGTCGATTATGTAACCGATTTCGATATCAAAAGGCGGGGCTTCGCTGAATAGCGCGCTTTTCAAATGAACATGATTTGAGGCGTGTTTACAAGCTTGTTATCAGGCGCTGCGCCATCCTAGGTGTCGAAAATCGATTTCAATTTCAAGAGGCGGGGCTTCGTTGAATGGCGCGCTTTTCAAATACTTTACAAATGAATAGAATTTGAAGCTTGTTTACCAGCTTGGCGCCTTAGGTATCGAAAATCGATTTTGGTACCCCAGTTGCCGCTTATTAAGAAGGCATAACTCGATTCGTTTTGCTGTTTAGAATGTTTCTGTTGTGCCTTTTATTTGTGTGATTTTTCCTCTCCCCAAGTGTTGGATCCAAGTAGATGTCAAAGATTTAACTAATTTCGTGTATTTGTACTGCAGATCAAAGAATCGGCCGTAGCAAGCACCGCCCAAAACTTGACCCTACACGAGCTTATGGCTGTCACGGAGAACGTCACGCCGCCGCCTACCCGCTCGGCTTTGCATGACTTGGCGCGGATAGCCAACCAGATCCAAGGCACGAATCAGACTCCACCCACTTGGCCAAGTTCCTCCAGCGAGTTGCAAGTCACCATCATCCCGGCCCCTCCCTCTAAAAGCGAGCGAGCGTCGCCCTGCCGCCCTTCGGTGATCCAGAAAGTCATTTCTCACCCCAACGGCACCACCACGCCTCCGATGAAGCCAAACCCCGCCCACCAGCCCAGCAAATCCTTTACTGCTGCGTCAGTCGCCGCGTTCTTAGCGCTGGCGCCCCTCCCTCTCCCAGCCTTCCAAACGCCTTCCATGTACTCTACGCGTGATCGCGTCTACGGCGACCCAACTATCGACACCAAGCGCCCGCCTCTACCGCCACCACCCAACAACCTCAAGGGCCTGCCCTCCAAACCTTTAGAATCGCCGTCTCCCAAGCCGAGAGCGTTAACCATGCACCCGAAATCCTACTCAGGCACGCCTACCCTGAGCACAGTGCCCCAACTCACTTCCGCCCTCGCCAATAACCCACTCATGTCCACCGCCACGCCCACGTCGTTAGTCTCCACCCTCCCCATCCCCCTGCAACACAAATCGTCCATCGCGCCACCGAGTTACGCGTTTAACGGGAGCAATAACAACAATAACAATCCCAGTTCGCGATCTTTGATCTCTTTAGCGGTGTCCTCCCTCATTTCGCCAACCACGCCCTCCGTCACCCCCTCCAAGATGACGTCACCTGACAAACCTGCCCATCATCCTTCCCCCGCCCTGGAACCGGGTTACTGCAACGGCAACGGTGCCACCAACGGCCACCATAACTACTCGAGTGACGAAGTGGTGGTCTTGAACGTGGTGCCCAGCAGCGCCAACGGCCACCGGGCGGGTTCCAGCAACGGCGAGTTGAAGAAAGGTGGCGCGGCGGCCACCAAATTCACGCCGTGGTCACCCTTGCAACTCCCGCCCCGGTCCAAACCTACTTACAACTTGCCCAACGATGTTTCCATTAGCGTGAAAACAGATCTCGTGAACTCCCACGCCGCCTCCGTCGCCTACAGTGCCACCTCGACCACCGTTACGACCCGCCCTTCGGTGTCCGTCCTCCCGGTGGTCAAGGAAAGTCCGTTGCACCCGCATTACGGCCATAAGGACAAGCCCCGCCCTCCCAGTCGGAGCAGAACAGCACCCGAAGTCAGCTTAGCCCCGCCTCACATGCCGCCTAACGTCAGTTTTGCCAATTACCCGCTGTTTTACCCCCCGATCATGACGTCCAAGCCGCCCGTGTCGGCCACGACCACCACCACGAACATGGGCCTTGACCCCGCCTACTATTCCTACTATTCGCCGCACATGTACGGGATTCCGTCACCGTTCATGGCCTCCGTCATGAGCAATTCCGCAGCCGAAGCGACGGCGCAAGCGTATAAAGAGCTGGTACAACGAGGATACCCCCCTGCTCTGGCGCCCAATTTGGGGTTAATTGGGTCCATGTACCCAGGATTGCTCAAAGAAGAGCAACCGCCTCCTTTCCCTAAATCGTGATAAAACTCCGCAAGAAGGGAGGAGACTATGGAAGAGTTGAGAAAGGGAAGAGCGAAAGTGGAGAAGACTTTTTCGTGACTGCAAGAAGAAAAAGTTTTTTTTTTTTATTATTTTCTTTTATTTTACGTATCTTGGTCGGTGTAAACGCCAATCTGTTGTGTTGGGATTTGTTTTTATGACGAATTCGCCATGTGGGGATTTATTATCTAATCCAGAATCATCTTTTCCCTGTACATAACGTTATTCATGTGTAAAATCGCATTTTCTGGTCGATGTGTAACTGTTCAGATTTCGTTAGGGAGAAATTCTAAGATGACTTTTGGCCTTGTATGTGGAAATTGATGTTCTAATAATTACCGACATGTAGGCTTTTCCCGTGTAATTGACCGGGAAATGGAGAAATGCAAATGAACTATTTTCAGCAATGAACTGCAAAGACCTATACGCGTTGTATTTTTTTCCCTTCATTTCTTTTACTTATAATCCCAAGCCACTAATTCCACTTGTCTGGAGAGACCTTGTTTAAAATGTTTGTTACGTTTTACAGCTACTGTCTAGGCGACGACATTAAGAGAGGGTATAATTTACGTACTTTCAGCTAGAACTGGCTGCAGGTAAAGCAGTCTGAATTCTGATGCCATGCATCTCCTTGATTTCCTGTTTCAAGACCTGAACACGGAAGGGGGAAGAGATCAGTAAGCGCTTTAAGGAAAAGGATGGCAAGCTTTATACTTAACGTCAACTTTATACTTGTGGTTTTCTTATTCTCAAGCTCAATCAAGGTTATTGAGCAGAAGGGGATGTTCTACGTGTCTAAAAAGCGGAGAGGAGCCAAGATAAAGGCTATTAGAAGTTTCATACCTTGGTCACCATTTGGTGCTGCTTTACAGTATTAAGGCCTTTAAAGTCGGGAGATTCCACATAAACTGCATACATGGATCCACAGCCTCCTAGAAGAGAAACAAAGACGTTAAAGAACGTTAAGATACAGTAATATGAGCCTTTAGGATATTAAAGGTATTACCCGAGATGTCTTGGACTTCGATTGTAGTTGCATTGAGAAATTTGCTCTGGAGGAGGGATTTGATCTTCTGCTCTCCGCTGTTTTGTATGGTCTCACTGAATAAACGGGAAATAAGCCCAGCCTAGATAAAAAAAATCAGTTTAATAAGCTTATTTGCTAGTGGATATTCTTTATTAACTAACCTGCCTAGTTAACTGGCGAAACAACGAAGAAGTTTCCATAATTATTAATCACTTGTGCACGGTACGAATGTAGAAACCAACTTGCGAACAATTTTGGCGCACTTCCTGACGTGAGCGCGGCCTTAAAACGTTCGATCCAATCAGAAGCCTCGGCTTTCGGGAATAAAATGTAAGCTGGATTCTCATTGGCCGTTTCTCCCGCCGTCAAGGAAAGGCTGGGAGGAGACTATAGCGCCATTATTCAAACCGGCCGTTTTAACAAGCGGCCTTGTTTACTTTGTATTTTACGTGAATTAAATTCATTTAACGAGGTTTTGAACCAAACATTTCATTATGGCGGACTCTCTAAGTGAGTTTGGAACGAACCCATTTACTAACGGCTCGCTAGAGTAAGTTTTATCCACAATTCTTAGTGATTCTTTGTATGACTTTGTCAGCCATTCCCATTTCTATTTCCGAATTTTAAATTCGTTTCTATTTCTGTTAAGGCAACCGCAGTTCAGCTTCAATGGCTCTAACTTCTTAGCCAGTAATATGAGCGATAAGTTTATGACATCTGGGCAGGATCTGCAAGCAATGCTCGACCAGGACGAAAAAAAGTTTGAAGAGCTCTCGGCAGCTTCATCCAAAGTTTACGACATCAGCTGCTTTTCTAATGCTGTAGCCAAGTCTGGAATGACTGTCGGGTAATTCCTATTACACTTATTTTTGCAAAATTGTAATTTTTCTGGCATTTTAGAGCTTCTATGCTGGATTCAGACAACTCTTCCCTACTGGGAAAGCACGTTTCCATTGGAGAGTACCTTGGAAGGCGTACCAAACCCCTCGGAAGCTTGGAACATCGTTCTAATAACAGAGTATAACCTCCAGAAAAACAATTAAAATAAAGAAACCAAATTCTCACCTAATTTTATCCCTTTTTCCTGTCAAAATCAACAGCCCAGCTTTGGAATTCCCGTCAAAAGCCCCAGACGCTACGAAGAACCTTCCATGGCCGAGGAAAGGCCTCCTAACATAACCGATTCTGCATGGATTGACTCAATCCCTTCCTTGTCAGAATCCGCCATGCCTGAAGAGGTCAGATCTGCTCCCGAACAGTCAAAATTGGCTCCAGCCTCCTCTTTCAATCAACCCAAACCTTCCCGAAGTTATACCGCATCAGTTGGCGGCAATGCAACTCCATGGGCGTCGTTAAACTCCTCTGACGGCAAAGTAGAATCCTGGCTGCGTGGTTCTATCTCATCAACCGAGGATTTCCTCCAAAATCTGGCCTTGGATCGTCCCAAATCGTCAATTAGCCCCCAAAATCAGCCATCAACCTCTCTTTCGCCTTCTCCACCCCCTTCAGAAGCTGATAAGCCGCGTTCAACAGCTTCTCCCAAGAAATCCATGGCTTCTTCAGCTAATTCCGTGAGCACTGTTCGCCACAATGAGAAAACTCACCCACCAGTCCAGGAGAAAACGCTGGATTTAACGTGGCAATCGGACGAAGTCCATAGCTCGACCAAAAGTGGCTCAGAAGACGACTCAGACTCGCGTCAGGCGGATTTCAGGACCCAACCGTCCGCTCTCTTGCCTGTTGCTCTCCTTGCCGAGCCATTAACGTTAGCCAAAACCTACCAAGACTTGGAATCCATGATTAACCTCTACCGCGACAGCAATGGCTCCGATACGCCCGGTTTGGTGGAGAAAGTCAAGCACTATTACGCTCAAAACGGAACCGCATTACCTACCGGCAA
The DNA here is from genome assembly GCA_022832235.1 of Lepidurus couesii. Taxonomy (NCBI): domain Eukaryota; kingdom Metazoa; phylum Arthropoda; class Branchiopoda; order Notostraca; family Triopsidae; genus Lepidurus; species Lepidurus couesii. The sequence continues at coordinate 9,062 of JAGJRP010001649.1, forward strand.
GGCTGAAGAGAATCTAAATCGGCCCAAAAGCGTGGAAAACGTCAAGCAACGTGTGAATTCGCTTCCTAGCCACAGCACTCCAAACGAGAACAAGAGCGTGGCTCGGATGCAGAGTTTGGCCATCAAAGATTCGTTGAATCCAAGCATTGGACCCCTGCAAGACAAAACCAATGATGTTGACTGGCTTTCGAAGGTTCCCAAACCGATTTCCAAGCCTAAATCGATGATTCGCAGCCAGGATGTGAAATTGGAAAGCAAAACGTCGTGCCTTTACTGGCGAGGAGCGGATAGCGCGTGTCAACAAGATGTAGTCATCCGGAATGCGTCTCATGTTGATACCATAACGGTTTATGCGTACATAAAGAACAGCCAAGCGTTTCAGGTAACTTATATTCTGAGTTTTTGTGCGTTTTTCGTAATATTTCTTCAATTTTCTTCGGTTTTTCATGACATTTCTGGAATTTTAGATTGCGGATTGCAATATGCGGAACAATATTAAGCTGGTTTTGGCTCCCAGGGAAGAGAAAAGCGTGAAAGTCAGCTTTTTACCGCCTTCTGCGCAGGTTTACGAAGACAAAGTAAGCTTTTGCCCCAAAACCGACCGAAGTTCCAGTGCAGCTCGCGTGAAATTCATGGTAATTCCGCCCAATCTCTTATATTTTCAACCCAAACATGTCGTTTTTGTCTTCATTTGTATTAATAGGTGGATTTGAAGGGTTATGCCGGTACTGGCAATGTTCAGATGATCCAATCGGACACGATTCAGTTGAAACTTGACAAATCACAGCTCAGTGGATCTGTTGTTCTCCAAAATATTGGGAATTCGCCTTCTTTTGTCAAGGTTTTGGGCTTCTGGGGTAAGAATGACTCGATTTCACCATCCAGTGAACTAACAAAAACTTTTTTTCTTAGACGAGGAGCATTCTTTGACAGTTAAACCTTCGCTGCTCACGATTTATCCATCGCAGATTGTATTAAGAGCCAATGAACGCAAAGTGGTCCAAGTTTTGGCTCATAGTGAAGCATGGGATGGCCAAAGGCTGCATATTGTTGCGGTTTGGGGTGACGAACCTGCTCGCCAGCAGTTAATCTCGTAAATTATCAACTATTATTCAGTTATCCGTTAAGAAATAACTCATTTTTACTGTACCTAATGTAGTTTATGTTTTTCCTTCAAAGATACGTTCGACAAGGCAATAAACCCAACATTCCCCAAAGCTCCTTATTGGAAGCTATTGATTTTACGACTCCTTTTGAAGGAGAAATGCAAGGCAATCCCTATAAAAACCTATGGAAACCGATATCAGAAGATATTCAGTATTTTTACAATCATCTCAAGCTAACTCGAGCGACAGTGCATTTGCCGGACAACCCAAAGGAGGATTCCGCATTCTTAACCATGACAGCTGAGCATACTTTAGCAGTGGCATTAGAAGAAACTAGGTACATAAATCTTAAAAAAAAAAAAAAGTCAATTGACCTACGTTTAATTATTTTGTACATTTTGTAATGAAAAAAAAAATTCTTAGGGACACTACGTTTATGTCAGAAATACTGTCTTCAGGGGACCTTATGGATAATCGGTAACCTGGTCTATGAATAAATAATAAGATTTTTTTTTTTTAATATTACTACTTCGTTTGGGATGATTTAGGGTTTCGAGTTTTAAGCGCAATTCGAGAGCTGCGGGCAAAGTATGCGCCCAAGTGAACGTTTTGCAGTTTCCTGCCACGCGAATAGGCGAAGTTGTGACTGTGAAATTGCCTTTGCATAATTGGGCAACTGTAACTAAAAAGGTCAATATTTTTTACATCACTTTTAATCAAAATAGTTTTTTTTTTTTTTTTGTGTAAATTTGCGAACTAAGAATGATTGCGTCTTTTCCAGGTGACACTAAGTGGACTCACAAGTCCGTTTTTAACCAAGCATTTGGATCACGTGATGAAACCGATGTGTTATGCTAAGATTCCCATTCATTTCTGCCCGGAAAAAAGTGGTCAATTCAGCGTTGAACTGAAAATTAAAGTGGAGAACCAAGAAGATTTCGTAGCTGTAGAGCTCGTAGGAGAAGCTTACTAAGCACAATCGTAATACGTATGTCAAATGCTTAAAAGAAAAAGAGAAAAAAAATAAGTGATCGGAAGATGACAATTGTATTTTTTTGCGAGACCAGACTTTGCTAAAAAATTTAGTGACATAATTTAGGAGCTATTAAAGAAACAAGCTCACTAGTAGACTACTTAACTATGCGCTTCATCAAGCGTAACTCGTGGGTTAGCCAAACAGCAAAAGACATGGTTACGAGCGCACCGGCTTGGTGAGTAGCGGCTAGCGGTGTAGGAACGTACATCAAGAGTGTGAGAAGACCTAATGTTGCCTATGAACATAATGTACAGAATTAGAATAAATTAACCTAAAAACTTTTTTTTAATTTTTGTATTACTTGAGTCCATGCCATGGCAGCCAATGCAGTGGCAGCAGTGTATGCACGAGGAGGCAGATGAGCTTTACGGGCATAGAAACAACAAGCTGTAGCCAAAGTCAACGTAGTGATGCCCTAAAATTTACACACAAAAAATCAATAAAAGTAGTACCAAGTATTTGTAATTACTAAGTATTTGTAAGTACTAAGTATTTGTAATTACTAATTTGTAATTACTAATTTTGTCTCATTATGTAATTCATAATGAGACAAAATTGGACCTAGCTGAAGTTATATTTACCTCGATTCGGTGATTAAACTGAGTAGTAGTGGGATTCTCGGTGATATTCTTGTAAACCGGAGTCAAGGCAAGGATATCATCAGGGATCCATTTATCGCCCATCTTGGGGAAACTATTGTAGACTAATCCAGCATCTAAACCAGCCACAAAAGCGCCTAAAAGTTCCCCAAATTAATGAGAAAAAATTAAAATTAATTTACAAATTTCAAAAAAGTGAAATGTAACGTTTTTTCACCTGATAACGCTGTTAAGAAGACAAAACCTTTCGTCGTATGAGCGAGTCTGCGCACTGTAGTCGCAGCTTTGGTCCACGGAACGCTTTGAGAGGGGATGAGAAGTCCCAACGAGGACCAGAGCAGTAAGGAATAGAAAATGAAGGCAGAAGACAAATGTGCAGCTAAACGATACTGGGAAACGCGAGGAACATCTGAAGGACCTTGGAATCGCTCGGCTTCCAATCCAGATTTGACCATGTACCATCCCAGCAATCCCTAAAAGCGAAAAAGATGGATTATAAGGACTTCTTAAGGTACTATGCTGCTAATAGTTACTTGGAAAGCGAGTAAACCACCGAATATGACGACACGTTTCTTCAAGGCAGGTGTTAGAAAGCCTTTGACCCAGAAATAAGTGGCTGGCAGGAAATAAGCAGCGCCTATTAAGCGACCCCACATTCTATGCGAGTATTCCATCCACCAGATGAACTTGAACTCTTCTAAGGTCATGCCCTTGTTCTTTCTAAGGATAATAAATGAAAATTAACGGGTGGATGATATGTGAGATAATTTTGAATTTCCTGAAGTTTTACATTTGGTATTCAGGGAATTGCTGGTATTTGGCGAATTCACGCTCCCAGTCTTCTTGATTGAGGGGAGGTCTTTCGCCGTAAAGCTTCCAGTCGACCATGGAAAGCCCAGATTCGGTTAAACGGGTAACTCCGCCTAGAACTACGGCTCCGAACGCCATTCCTGCACATCCTCCCAGCCACCATCCAACAGCTTTGGCACGGGCAGGATTAACGGCAACTGTGTTGGACTGGGCTTGAGTTGTTATCTGTCGGCAGACGGATCGAAGGAACGGACGGCTTTTGGGTACAACTGAAGATA
>JAGJRP010001650.1:0-12878 GCA_022832235.1 Lepidurus couesii
ACAGGCCTTTTTTTTTTTTTTTTTTTTTTTTTTTTGCAAGCCAGCAACCTTGGTATTTCTTAGATGCTAAAGCTGGAAAAGCGAGCCCTGTCAAGGATATAATAGCTCATGTTTTTTTTTTACTATTTTGTGCCCCTTAAGTGGAGGGACTTATCGGTGATTGATGAGCCCGATTGATCATAGACGCGATGATTGCTGCTCAGATGGGATCGTTGATGGATGTAGCGTAGGAGGACACCAATAAAAACATTGCATTCCTAATCAGTCGTTTTTATCTTTCGTAATCGCACATTTCGCTCTCTCTTTTGTCTCTTTCTCTTTGTAGATGTGTACTTAATGCTCTTGTATACCTTAGCTCGGGATAGGCGGTTAGCACGGGTAATTTCGGAACAACTTTTCGTTAAAAACCCAACAGGTTCTCCAGGTTCGGAAATCGGAGTGAAAACTGACACTAGTGTGTATTATTGTTGCAAAACGTTCGCCGGAAAACGAGTGACAAACGGGTGTCACTCGAGTTCAAAATTGGTCGTTAGATTGGAAATGCATTAGGTTAGGTTAGGTTAAACCTAACCCAATTTCGTTAACCTATAAGCTTAGGTTATTAAGTTAGGTTAGCTTAGGTTATAGGTTAGGTTACTTAAGGTTGACGATTCTCATCAACTTTCGCTGATGAAAATCGTTAAAACTTGCACTTTCTTGCACTACACTAGCTGAAAAAAGTAAAATTCATTGTTAGATAGTGACACACACGTGTCATCTCCGAAGCACAGTAGCCTACATACGCTTGTCACTAAATCCGGAGAACGTGTTGGGCAAAAACAATAACAAACATCAGCGCCATCTGCGACTGTTTTGCATCGATAAGCTACGGTAAACGGGAGCCTTAATTTTAGCCTCCTAACCCAAGTTTGAACCTTCGATATAGAGAAACGGAGAGAGGGAGAGGTTCTCAGTTTTACAGGCCTCGTCATCCAAGTTTGAATCACTGTATAGCGAGTACTTAGTTAAATGACAGAGGGTCTTGCTTCATCAGTAGTTAAAGGCTGAAAGTGCGTGGCCCAGCCTTTACAGGTGACGAGGCGAGGAATTATTCGCTCACGGAGTAACCAATCTTTTCCCCGAAATCTCATAACAAACGCCGAACACCCTTTGTCATAAAACCCGGCAGAAATAGATGAAAAAGGTGCTTTGAGCATGGAGCCCCCCTCTTTCAAGCCCTCCGTCTATCGTCAAAAGCTTCCTAGTCGTTAACGGGGTAAAATGTTCATTCCTTTTGAACAATTCTTTGATCCTCGTTATATGTCTCTTTGCCGGATTCCCTATGGTCGCATTTACTAAATTAAAACGAAAACACACTTCCCCAAACCACCCCACCCCAATTGCTCAAGGCTCACCTTCTTTTAGAACATAAAACCCGTCTCCATTGCGCTTTCTAGTTTTTGATGCGTTCTCTAGTTTTTTAAAAGATTTTAATTTTGAATTTAGGGAAGTTTGGGGAATAGATATCTGGTAATAAAACAACGTTCTAAGACTGGAAATGAGGTTAATCTCGGGGTTACAATGAAACAGAAGTTGAGGAATTGGACGTGGGCGTGCCTGGGGTGACAGTGACTGACGAGATTCTGATGTGACTCGAAAGGAGTTGTTTCCTGTAACGCAACCGGCCCATTTTCCGTAGTTACGACACGATGGGCTCTCGATCGCTGAAATGTTATGGTACCCATTGCTGCCTTAGTCGGATGCCATGAATCAAAATCTCTTCTCGTCCTCCACTTCCAGGAAAACGGCAAAAAAAACTATCGCTAAGCGATCCAGGCAAATTAGTGGGGGGGGGGAGTACGGCCAAATACCCCTCTCATCATCGATAATCGTTTCCCCGGCCGACCAACCCCTTCCAATACTCTAGCCTGGTTGTATAACTGATTTCTTGGCAAATATTGCGAAATATTAGCTCGATAACGAAATATTAGAGTACCTTTTAGGCCCATAACAGTGCTAGAACACGAATTTTGCACATTACTGTCACAAAGTGCCTCCAAGGTCTGTATTCTTGCTGTACTACTCTCATACTACTCCATACTCTTAGAAAAATGTTAAACTACTTTTTGTGCAAAATTGTAAACAAACTAATTTTTTTAATACTTTTTGCCAAAATTCTCAATAAATTCAATATTTACAACACTTCATGGGTTCAAGAGGTACCCAGTATTGAATTGCAAGTGTATGGTTGTTATGACTGACCAAAAATATGTCGAAATATCTACTACAGTGTAGCTATAGCACACCATAAAAATAGAAAATAGAAAAATCCACAAATTTAATCTTAATTCGCCAATTACTTTGAATGCGAATTTTAATATTTTCTTCTCGCTTGTTTAGGACGTGTGAACCAAGGAAGAGCTAATCGTTCAGCAGATTTCCCCTTAATTTCATCAAGGAACTGTGCATTATAATGATTGCCAGGTTTGGCGAACGTTACGTTACGTTACGTCTTAATCGGAAGACTCGGAACAATAAACCAAAAACGGGCTAAAGGTCGTACGTGTTGAACGACGTGAGAACCAACTCCAGCTTTGTCTACCACGCCCCCTTCCTAGACAGCCATTACCCTCTTCACGTTATTAAATCAGACATTAGTAAAAAAAAAAAGGAAAAAAAAATCCAAGCTCTTTTTTCCGTCCTTCCTTATGCCTAACTAAGCCGCGTGTCCGCCGTACAGTGTACAGGAATGCTTGTCTTGTCAAAAAACTGTCTAACTTCCAAAGGAAGTCATCCATAAGCTGATATATTCCAAATTACCACTACCAACCCCCTTTTTAAGCGAGAATGGGCATATTTACGGCTGTGAAGGAAAATGAAAAGAAAAAAATGTTCCAAATTCCGCGTTTGTTTTGGGAGCCACAGCTTGCGGTATATTATGCGTCTATACTTCGGTTTCACTTGGCGAGCAAAACACGACATCTTCTCATCATAGCCCGCGTATTCCATATGGCTCTTCTTCGGAAGTTAAGGTTACCATGATCCATTATGCGTAAACCCCCCAACGTTGTAATCCTCGTGGCTTTTCGCTGTCAGTCCATCAAACAGCGAGACAAGCATCAAGATGTGTGTGTGTGTGTGTGGATCGCCCATTTCCAAGTGAAAAAGGGGCTTCGGGAAATTTGAAACATTTTGGGTTCGTTGGTAGCACGCAACGCCGAGACCTCAAAACACTAATCATCGTTAATCTGTACGGAGCCTCTTCTGCTGTCATTCGAAACTGACCATTCCTCAGGTTACTCAGGTTTTCCGAAGGCAAAACACAAACAAGAAATAAGAAAATGGAAATACCTTCGTTCAGGTTCCGATTGCATGGCCTGTTTCGCTTTCTACGCTCTTAGGACTCGAAAGATCGAACGCTTTTTATGAAAATCATCCAAGGCCTAATGAAAAAAAAAATCCAAAATGCCGTTTGGGACGGTGTACCTTTGTGACATGTCCCCTCTTTCCACCTGTCCGAATCGGAAACTGACGTGAGGGCGACACACGTCCATCACCTGCTATATGGGGAAGCCATCACAGAGAATATTTTCTAGAACAAACCGATTACCCGGCACGATAGCGGTGCCGTCTATGTGTCTATGCGACTTCCTATTCAATTCCACCTCTCAAAGACTTGTTTTTTCCCTGTACATAACAAATACAATCGCTTTTCCGGTTCCTGCGGTTACCATTGTCATGTTGGCATCGCCACAAAAGCATAAAAAGGTCGGTATTCCTATTAACAAAAGAGGTACAGTATCGCGCTTTTTGAAAGCGATACCAACTGCCCTCGAGCGTTTGAGATCAAGTGTACCCAGTGCTCCAAGCGGCGGTTTTCAGTACCACGAGCGACCCGAATGGCGAATGAGAAGAAGAGATTGGCTTGGTCTCATTTCTAGTTTATTTTTGTTTTATTTTCGTCCATGCTTGTTCTTAATGTTCCACACTTGCTCCCGGGATTGACCATATGCCCATACTTGGTACTTTCTAATCAAGGGTACCCTAATATATACACCAGTTGTACTTTTTCGGTAGTCGTATTCTGGTGGAAACCGAGCTAAACCAAGCTCTCCTGCCGTGTTTGAGCCAACAGTCCCCCGTTCTTTCACTAGGACCCCATACCCCAACAATGAATGCTTGAATACCACGCCAAGGGTGGTTAAGAAGGGAGGGGGGTCCCAGGGTCGGGGGTCGGGGCGTTAGTTGCGGTTATATGTGGGCCGGGATCCGATCAATGGCCCAGGGATGCTGGTAATTACGCTCATTAGAGCCCGGCATTGATGAGGCTGGACGGCGTGAGAGGAATGCTTAAGTGGGAAACTTCAAAGGCTACCGACACCTTATTTCCATTTTGGGAAGTATTGCGAGGGGGAGATCAGAGAACGTAAAGAGCTTCTGATGCCCTTTCTACTCTCTCGCTCTCTCTCGATCCTTTTTCAGAGCATATTACGAGGAGGTGAAGGTATCAAGCCAAAATAAAAAAAATAAAAAAAAAATTAAAAAAAACGAAAAAGGTGGCTAGCATGACGTCTAAGTACAAGATCAAAGCAAGCACAAAGGTGTAACATTGCCCCTGCGTAACCTCCCTTTTAATACCCACCCCTCTCTTGGGGGATATTTAATAATAATCCAAGAAGCTTTTTCATAGTCTAAAAAAAAAGAAAAATACATGGAGGACCAATTCGGTCCTGATTGCTTTTTCTTTTCCCCCAATTTCCTAAAAACACACGGAAAGCTATAATAAAAATAAAAAATATACATAAATATATCTAAAACAGCAAATTGAACATGTTGGCGAGATTAGGGATCGGAACCAGAACAGAAGAACGAGACCCCGCTTGTAATATAGAACACTAGACCTAATTGGGGCGAATTTGCGGAAGGGCGGTGAAACTAGCCCAGTAAGCGAGCGCGCGCTCGAACCAATTTGCAATAATTTACAGGAAACCGTTTGCCAGCGGAGGGAGAAACAGTCTATATACCCGAACAGCCGAAAATACAAAAACACCAAGTCCAGCATTGAAGATCTTACAACATGGCATCAGCTGCAGCACTCGCAGTACATTCCCAGCGCCCGGATTGTTACATGCAGAAGGGGTTAATTCCCCAAACAAGTCACTTTAGAGGTAAAACAGTCAGCTTTTGATTGGTTGTGTGTTTAAAACACCCCTGTCTAGAAAAAAATAATAAAATAAAATAAATAAAAATCTACCAGGTTAGCATCGGAATTTGCACTCAGACAAAATGTTTTTTCTTTTTCTTTTTTTTTCTGGGCGAAAGAAGCTGAGCATTGAGACAGACAGTCTAAAGACAAAGAGTTGCTGCTACATATTCCCGTTCCTCATATGAAACAGGGGGAATACTGCTTGGCTTTGCACCTCTCCATATGCATTAAGATTGGTAGCGGGGTCGGGGAAAGCATCATTAGCTATGCATTTATGGGTTATGTCTATGTCGTGGCGGATATCCGTGGCAGTATGGCAGCCACGGTTAAAGCCATACTTGTCTTAACACAAGTTGATTTCCGAGGCTGCTCTCTGATTATGCTTTCGCAGCACTGGCAAAAAGGGGGCAGCTGACAAGGCAAGTTTCGTTCATCTTCCAGCTCTATGCAGCTATACAGCAGTATGCAGCAGCCAGCTTCCGCGAGGAGCCAAAAAACAAAGCGTTATTGCGAGACAAGAGTGAGTCAAGTTGTGGGGGTAATAAAAGTGTGTGTGACCTATACCGAAATGGTTCTGTCAGTGGCGCATCTCACCGGGAAGAAGAACCCGCACAGTTTCAGCTGCAGGTTAAGTTTTTTTTTTAATAAAAAAAATGTTTTTTGTTTAGCTCCTAACGTTTTCCAAGAACAGAAGCGGAAGTTACAAAAGACGAGGCACATTCTCACGTTCAAAATTATGCAAGCGGATTGAAACACAACTTGTGTACTGTACCGTACTGCACGACGTTTACGCAACCAATGCAAGTCATCTTTTATTAATGCCAGGAATTAAACGAGTGTGAATAACACGAAACGAACTATGGTGTACAAGGTCGCTCTATACACTGTAAAAAAGGGTACTGAAAACGAGTACTTTGGGACATCTCAAAATGAGCAGTTGATTCTCAAACTGAGTTCTTATATTCTGAGTTCAATAGGAGTTATTCCTTCTCAATAGCGGGAGCCTGCACTCAAAACAAGTACACTAGAGCTTAAAATGAGTAGGCTTTAGGTTAAAATGAGTCGTTCCCCTTGGATTGTGAGTTTTCGAACGTTTCTATCCTACAGCAAGGCTTACGCTGTATGGAATTTCATTGTTAGCGCATGGAGTGTGTGCCCCACGCCATGAGTTTTCGAACGTTTTTGTCCTACAGAAAGGCTGCTGTTGGGAATTTCGTTGTTAGCCCGTGGCCTACGGTAGTGGTTTGTCGGTGCCATTCTTTAAGACAGTGTAATCTATTTAGCTTACTTAACGTATATAGGTTTGTGCGAATAGTGTCGTTTTTTGCAGATTTATGGAGAATAGAAAGTGAAATGTCTATGAGCGCCCGCCAAAAGCAATCTATGGCATTGATCTCGCCCAACATGGTCATAGCTTGTAAAAGCGAGGGAGCTAGGACTAATTACAGATGGAAATGCTGGGGCCAAGAGCTAATTACCAAGTCCGGGAATATAGCCAACCGGACCGTGCAGGACATTACCCCCTTACTGAGTGACGGCTGAAATTTCAATCACGGGGCTGGTCTAAAGCGAACTCAAGTGGAGTTTCTCCCGGTGTCCGATCTGATGTGCACACTTGGAGAATGCTCAGCCCCCTTTTGGCTACACAGTAACCCAGCTTTAAGGAGCAGAGCAGAGCGAGAGAGTAGAGAGACAGACACACATACATACGATACACATATACATACACAAGATACAGCGAACAAGTCCAAGAGCCCCGGAAGAAGTTGGCCGGGCAATGCCAAGTTGACCCGCGTGAGTGGGAGGAGAAGAGGGTTTGCCCTGGGATTTCACCTGATTGCCAAGATGAGTTACTGTTGCCAAACCACATGAGCAAACTCGCCATCCCTTTAAAGTTCTTACGAGTTACATGCCTAGCATAAAACATGTGGCTTGTTATCACGTGTGTGCGATTGAGCCAAAGTCTGCGGGGCATCTTAACCTCCCTCTATGCTCAACGTGAAGCTTTTGGGAGACTATGCACTGTTTTAAACCCTGCCAAACTTTGCAGCGCTCCGATAAGCAAAACCGGGTTGGTTTGCACCGCACACACACCGAGTAATCTGCAAAGTCCGTCAGCGCCCGTGACTGCAACAGGAACGGGCGTGCATTGCTGTACCCGCAACAATGGCGGGAAGACCCAGAACGCGTCTATGCAACAACGCTGCGTTCCCTTTGGCAGCTACACACACTAGCACTTAAAGATGAATAGCTAAGAGGATTTGTAGAATCGATCATGCATAATACACCCCCCCAGTGCCCAACTCGCTTCAGCTCCTTCTGGAATCTCACATGTTAGAAGGGTCCCTCCTTCCCTTTCTCAAGCGAACGACTTGAAAGTGCGTTATCAACCATATGACAAGTTCCAGACATGGAAGCATTCACTGAAATTATCCCCCACAGAGCAATTTCACTTACGAAAACTAAAGCTTCCTCTCCCCCAACCCTTTTCTACGAAAATTAGTACGATTCGAGTATTGACAGTCTCATTTGGTCGCTGTCAATACTTTTGTTGTCTTGCGTGCCATGAATGGGCTATGTTTGGATAGACGAATGCTACTCAAACACTTTCATCCGAATCTGGAAAAGAGTCGAGTTATTGACAGTCTTATTTGGTCATTGTCAATACTTTTGTTGTATTGTGTGTGGATAGACTATGTTTGGATAGATGAATCGACGCATTCCGCTTTTTATGAGCGTAAATAGTCTCGCGGAGCAGTACACAATATTCGTTTATAAAATACGCGGCAAATTTCATTGTTGTGGAAATAGGTGGAAAATGGTTGTGGAAATAAGCTTACAATCTTCGAAACACACTCGAAACTTCCTTGTCCCGAAACGCTTTTATCCCAAAGGTCGAGTATTGACAGCCTTATTTGGTCGTTGTCAATACTTTTATGGTACTGCGTGTGGATGGACTATGTTTGGACAGACGGACAGATGAATCTACGCATTCCGTTTTTGGAGCTTAAATGATCTCGCGGAGCAGTACAAAATATTCGTTTATAAATATTCGTTCGTATGCGGCAAACTTCATTGTTGTGGAAACTCGTGAAATAAGCTTACAAGGTTACAACCGTCGAAAGATTGGAACATTCGAAACAGCCAGGTTGGAATGAACGGGCGGGGCTAATCCAACGCAAACCCACTCGTCCCTCCATCGGAAAAGCGAACCCGAGACAACGTTTCATTTACCTATAGAATTCAAGTCGGATAGCGCAGTAATAACTCGAAAGTTTTTATTGAAGTTGCATATGGCAAGGCGAAAGACACCACTATTGTCTAATATTTGAGCCGGTGGTCCTGGGCACGGTTGGCAAAGAAATTCTTGGGGTCGTTATAGTAGTCCCTGTCTGAGCTAACGACTGGCTAATGATAGCGTGTTGAATCCAGACAGACGCCGGACAGAGGCATATTGCATATTGAGCAGCCTACGGTTACCTCTTTGGAATAATATTTTCCGTTTTTTTCTTTTTTTTCCACAATGAAAAGCGAACGACCCTGCCAAACGAATAACCCTGTAGTGTGGTTACACCTTTTCAAAGACAACCCATCAAAACCCTTAAAGTATGGTCCCCCCTCCATCATCACCATCATCATCATCATCGTCCATAGCCGGGCACCGAGATAACAACCCAAAATCAAAAATAATGCATTTGGGAGAGAATGGGAATGCGCGCCCGAGAGAGCGACCCGAGCAGGGAGTAGGCCTTCAGGCTGTATAGCTTTCAGAGATAAAGGATTATCATTACAGAATCTTTCTTTGGAGTTTTCCTTTTTGGAACCTTTCGTGTATTTGTCTGCTGCACGGATTCGGGTCATTATGATGGCCGTGTAGCGTTTCTGGTACACTACTTTGGAAACAAGCTCGTACTGAAAAAGAGCTGGATAGTTTGGCTATCTGGAACCTTATAGCCACCCCCCTTTTTATATACACTACCAAGGGACCCCGCAGGAGGCGATAGATATTCACGCTTTCTGATTTATTGAGGAGATTTCCATTGCAACTATGGTCATGTCAAGGCTGCTTTTGATGCAATATAGTGCTTGCCAGTATGCGCCTGCTGTTGCTCGCCGTTTTTTATTTTTTAGATTTTTTTTTTAGTTTTTCGGGGATGGTTTCGCTCCACCACGGCCCACACAAAACCTTATGGCTGTATATAGTTATATGTTTGCGGAGGACGCGCCTTTTTGGCTTTATTCGGCGTTAATAATTTATGTTCCTTCCAATGCGCGTGCTGTTCTTGCCTAGCTATACAAGTTCTCTGACTACGCTCTTTTCGGACGGTTTATATATATATATCTATATCTATATGTCTAACTATGAGTGCCGTCCGGAGTTCGAGAAGGTAAGTGGAGAGCGTGCACGGGGAGGGCGAAATCATAAAAATCAAGACCTATCGTACAATCCTTTTACTAGTTTTGCCTGTTCTTTTCATTCTTTTTTCTTGGGTTTTTATGTGGGTTTTGGCTCCTTGTCGTGAACTAAAGCAATATTATAGATGGGAAAGGAGAAAAACTATATTCCATAACGTCTTGGAGTTCACCAGTTTCGTTCTTTTTTCGGATTTTTTTTTTCTTTGGGTTAAACAGCATCTTCCCCGTTTGCCGTGCAAGATAAAGCCAGGCGAACAAGTTGGTTCACAAATCAAAGCAACAGACAAGACATGGGCCCGTGTAATTATTGTCCATGAAGCAGGTATAATTGCCGGTAATTAGCCTGCGATATGCAAACGAGTGTCTGCCCGAGAATACCCAAAGAAAACAACTTCTCCGCGAGTGGCCCTCTACCATCCCATAATCCCGAGCGCCCCCTCCCCCCCCAGACTAAGCTCCAAAGTAACAACATCCAAATGCTCCTTTTTTTTCTCCACTCTGCTCTTCCACCTGAAGATTCCACCCCTTGGCTCAATTTATGAACGCCTTCTCAATGCTCGGTCATTGAAACTCTTAGCCAACTACCTATTAATGCGCAAAAAGGTCCACTACAATACAAAACTGTCTTTCATTTCCAGTTCTGCCCCCCTCGCCCCATCAACTATATTCGGGGAGGTTCTCAATTGCTCGAATAAAAGTGTAAAAAAAAAATAAAAAAAAAATGAAACTGCAGAATGTTTAAATATACAGCTCGGATGCCAAAAGAATAAGCCACGGTATTTTGGAGTGCTCAAACAGTTTGAACCCAAACCTTCAATTCGCTTCTATCTCTTAATCACAAAAACAAAGGTTTTATATATTTATTATTATACATATATATACCTACATACGTTTAAACATCAGGGGCTACAAATTCCCCTAAAAAAAAAAAAAACAAAAAAAAAACACGTTAAAAGAAAACAGTGGTGGTATCTGTTTGCACGGACCCTCCTCTTAATACTCGGGTTTCTTTTCGTCTCATTCAAACAAAAGCCACATCATTTGCATATGATTTGACCCTCCCTTTTCGCCTGACCACCCACAAAAGAACAACAACCGACTCAAAAGCAGCGCCACGGAACTTCTTTGAAGGTTTTCAAAATGCTCACGACCTTGGAATCCAAAACGCAAACGTAAAAAAAAAATATGTAAACCATGTCGTAAATGCTCCCAATGATCTCTACGCGTATGTGTGGTGAAGAATCCCGTGGTCAGGCACATTCTTCGTATCATGTTAAGCAGGCCTTAATTTGCCACCAATCAGCCGGCAAAATTTTTAAAAAAATACGTTTATGCGTTTTTTTCCCTGCAAGCTAATAAGCGCTGAAAAGTTAACTAGCCGAGACCATGACAAAGGAAAAATATAGCCACGCCAATGTTTTCACTTTTTCAGGCATCCCACCTTATTTCCTTGATTGTGGTCTCATTCATCACATTCACGAGCAGACATGCAGCTAACCACCAAAAAGGCCCACAAGTGCGGAAACCTAACTGGATGCTATACGTATACCCTTTGAACAGTGACACAGCCCGTACGAAACGTTCGCTGCGCCCACAGCAGGCACGCCAGCGAGCCAAAGGGAAGCATGGCTGGTGCAGAGGAGCCAACGCGAAGATTTAATGACTTACGCATGAGTACGAATTGGTCTTTCCTATTAATGCCACTGCATTCCATCGGTATATGGCCCTGGTCGTCCTCGAAAATAATAAAAAAATAGAATAAGAAGAAAAAAGATTCAATACGGGAGATCGCTGGGATTCCAATGGCGTTTCCAAAGCGCTTGACAACAGACACATGTTTAAATGCCAACGAGGACAAGAAGGTAGCTAATGGCCGTTCACGTGTCAGCCATTTATAACCAAAAACGCAACGCTGAGCTTTCTCAACCCCACCCAGGATTCCACCAAGCTTTAAAGCCCCAAGAAACCTCAAGAAATGGGCTCAGTGAGGAGCTTTAAGATCACCGGTGAGGTTTCTTTAGCGTCTTTAGCCTACAAACCGTGTGACGACTCGCCATCTCAACTGAACCCATCCCAACTGAACAAACCATCACGTTTCCCTATGAGCCAAAACAAGCAGACAGTTTTTTAACAACGCGTCCATTTCTTCAGGAAACGAAACTAAAAAACACCGAAAAATCAGACGCGAGAGACGCACACAAAACCTTCCCGAATGTCCATTACGAAGGAAATTTAGTGAACACTTCCACGGCACAAGTTATGTGGTTTGGCAACCGCCTTTAACTACGTTGCTAACCTCTGCCAATGCTTTTTTAACGTTCCAGGCACATCAAAAGACCTTCCTTTTAGCGTACAGTATCTCTGTCTATCTATAATAAAGCGCCTGGGCCCTTGTACCTGCACGTTGACTCTTTTAGTGCTTTAAAAACAAACATCGGTGCTAATGCAAACACCGGAAAATTGTGAAAAGGGTGAAAGGGCCAGTATTGCGCAAAACACGTTGTAAGGCCAGTCCTTAATCACGTCCTCTCATCAACTCTTAATCACTCTGTTGGAGACGGAAAACGTGACTCCTTATGTTCAGTAACGTATTCACGAACCCCCCCCCAAAAAAAAAATGAAAAAACTCTCATAAAAGATTTTTGGAGCCAAATAAAAAGAATAAATACACATTTCCTTCTATTCTCACTGGGGCTGACTTATATTGTGCTTTTCTTGTCAAGTGTAGATGGGTGTGTGCCGTATTGCTTGTATTGGCATTTGGGAAAGTCCCATCTTCTAAAGAAAAACCTGAAGGAACATTGAAAATCTTGTGAAAGGATGCTGCGTCATCTTTACTTGTTCAATTTGCGAGAGAAGGAGAAGTGGGGGGAAACCAAGCCAGCATACTTCGAGGCTCCCGAATGAAATTTATAAATATATATATAAAAAAATGATTTGGAATTATCACTGCAGGGTGATGTGGTAAGGTAGGTGCTGCTCTTTAAAGCCAGCAGGTATTCAAAGCTTCGTGAAGCGTTATCGTCTAATCTCTTCAAACTGTCGTGGGGTAAAAAGGCCAGGATTTTCCTAATTCCAGCAGGCACATATATAGATATATAAGTAGCCAGTCATGCAGTCAATACAGATTGATGATCGCCACCATGACTTGTCAACCACCATCAGCTTTGATGACGACAAATTTTGAAATCATCATTAGCTCTTCTACAGGCCCCTTTTGGCTCGCCTTTTGGCAACACCCAAAAACCTTTTGCCATCTATTTGGTACCCCCCCCCC
>JAGJRP010001651.1:0-12868 GCA_022832235.1 Lepidurus couesii
GACACAACTGCATATAGCCCCCTATCGGGAGCTACCTAGAAGCTCATAGCAAAACCGTCTCCCGAAACGCGACAATTAGTAGCAGCTCTCTGCAGTCTACCAAACGTTACCAAACTACCAAATTTACTAGAAAGCCTACTAGTAAGTAGACTAGATAGCCCGCTGCCAAGCCTCTGAAATAATCGTCTTAGAAGTTGCCTTGTAAGTAGCCTTCTGGCTCCTCTAGTCGTCTAGCAAGGTGTCTTACTTGCGCAGCCTATAGCATTAGAGAACGTATTACGCGCTGCCCACAGAAGCCGGAGAACACAGAAACCAAAAGTTAATTAAATATCAAATATTCAGTGAATTTGAAAACGTTTCGTGTTATAAATTACACATAATGGGTAAGATTTCAAACCTTTAAATTATTCTGTTAAATCTTATGTTACCTATACTACTCTTTCCTTAGCGTTATCGAGCAGCAGCTCCCTGGCCGTTGCCAGTATTTTGGCTGTTCTCACATTTTCTTCCATGCAAATGTACAAGACTTGGCTGGCCTCTTCGCAGCCAACAACTTTACTTGGAGGATATTTGGGCTCGGCTCTTTTCGTATTTCTCCTTACAGTAAGTTCCCTTTACAAAGAATAAGAAAACAAAAACTAGACCGAACACTGCTAATAATGTGAATTTTCATGATTATTATAGGCTGTGGGCAATCTCGAAACGGCACTTTTCGGCAAAGGCTTCCAGACCAAGCTAACTGAAGTTGTTTTATGTCTGGGAGTTTCCTTATTGGCTGCGGGCATGGTTCACCGCGTTTGTGTTACCGTAACGTAAGAAATAAGAAGAAAAAATCCTTTTTACGATTTGCGTAATTAAACACTGTTTTTTAACAGTTTGGTGTTGTCGTTAATTGGCCTTTATTACATCAACCAAGTGTCTCTCAAAACTTACGTTCAAGCGGCACAAACTTCTGCCCAGTCCGCCAAAAAGAAGAAGTAGAAGGTAATTATTTCGAAATAATTCGAAACTTTAATATAAAAATCAATTTAATTCCAACAATTTGTTACATTAGAAAACCACCTCTCCTTGCTAAAACGCCCTAAAGGAGACAAAATCATCTTGTTTTCACTGCTTTCTCAACATTCTGCTTTAATTGGTAAAAAAATCGTTGAATTCGACACTGGTTTTCGCGTAATAAAAGGTTGGCCTTTTCCACCACAAACTCCACATACTTCAACGATAGAAAAAAGCAAATTAAGAAAAAAGTATACAGAAAAGACCTTACTTTCTATACCTTTTCAGTGACTAGCAGCGTTCCCTTAAGGGAAAGTGGGACTTCTAAAGAGTGTGTGCTTCTGACAGCCGCGATAACCTTTCCCACTTCTCCTTTTCGCTTTTGCCAGCGGTACGAAACGCCTGAATTCCGAAAACCCGACTGAACAGCTGCAGCTAACTACTCAAAAGACAATTTTTGTTAGAATTCTTTCAGGTCTCTACTTTAGAAGTTTAGAAAGTTAACTTACGATAGTGTGTGCATCCTCGAGGTTTCTGCACTGTACATGGAGTACAAACGCTTCGAATTTAAAAACCAGATCCCCAGGATCAGTTAAATGAGGTATTAGATCTTCGAATTTGCAAGATTCGTGCGTTACGTGCAGCCACTTGCATCCTTGCTTCTGAATCTTCTCGGCGTCTGTCTAGAAAGAGAGAGAAACCTTCAGTAACAGAAGTATTAACGTCTAAAAGAACTTAAAAGAGCTTATATAGTTAAATACCTCAGTTGAAAACAAAACTATGCGCCCAGAACATGAACTAGTGGTAAAATAAGAGGGACAGTTGTTTATAAATTGCACTAGTTCCACAATTTCGCTGTCAATCGACCCTTTCCTGCTCAAATCATTTTCTGTAAGCTGCTCCGCCTTTTGTTTAGCGAACAATTCATATTCTACGCTCTTTTCCTTGGCCATTTTTGTGTAAATTAAATATGTGTAAGAGTATACACACTACACGTGTGAAATTTGTGCGTGTGCCGGCTTTTTGTGCGGCACAGGTAACGCAATACCCCATCGGCACATGAACATACGTTGCCCAGAAGCCTCAACGATTTAGTTCAACGCCCGTTAGGCGACGCTCGTTCCGCACGGGAGAACGTTCTGCTTGTGCGGCACAAAGCTATACAAACCCCACATCCGCACAGGCACAAAAGTGGCTTAAAGCACAAGCACCATAACTTAAGCCCAATGCTCACCAGGAAGCGCTAGCAGGACTAAGGCTGAAATATATTTAATATGCTTTAATGGGACCAACCCTTCCGTCTATGCTCTTGTTCCTTCGCCCGTGACGTCACGCTTTCGCATTCCGTGCCAGGGAAAGAACGTACAAGACAGCTGGGGTATCCGTAAAACAATTAGATTTTCGCTGCGTCATAAAGACATCTGATAACTTTCTATTTGTTACCAGCCAACGACTCGTACGATCCTCGGTGCTCCTACCACAAGCTGCTTGCATTTTGTTGAGTTTGGGGCTTCCAAAAGTGTCGTTTTTAACGTTTGAACGCCAAACTGTAAGTTGTCGTGTGTCAGTATTAGAAAAGAATGGCTGCTCAGCCAACGAGTAGCGCGTTGAGAGCCTTAGCTCTCGAGTACAAGTCTCTACAAGAAGAACCAGTCGAAGGTTTCCGGGTCAAGCTGGCCAACGAAGAAAATTGGTTCGAATGGGAAGTGGCAATTTTCGGGCCGCCTGACACGCTCTACCAAGGTGGTTATTTCAAGGTACTGTACAGCAAAAATCCCTTAAACCCATTTCATTGTTCTGACTTAAAATGTTTCTTATTTTTTCCCGTTAGGCTCACGTGAAATTCCCGACTGATTATCCATATTCTCCGCCCAGTATACGTTTCCTGACAAAAGTATGGCATCCCAACGTTTATGAGGTGCGTATGGAGTTTACTGGGCATGCAAAAATGCCTTTGTTACTAACATGTAATGTAAACATAACTTTCTAGCTATTACGACGTCATTGCAAGCACTATCAGAGTACTTTTTGCGCAATAAGAGTTCTTAGAAATTCCTATTGCTGTTTTTAAGGTACCGTTTCCGTGCAAAGTTGTTAAGACAAAGGGAAGTAAATTATAGGGAAGCATAGTCAAGATTAGAGTTAACTTATTTCAAGCTAATCATGTGGGGTAAGTTTACCTTTAATTTTCGAGGCAAAAGATTAGAGGGTTTTATCTAAGAATACAAACAAAGGTTTAAGGAACTTTTAGGTGATTGGGAAGTAGCAAAGTTAGACTGCTCATGTTTTAACAGATGTGGAAAGAAAATGAAGGTTTTTGTGAGTTGTGACAACCTCTTTTGCATGTTATAAACGTTTTGACAACTTGTAGCGGTTTGGGGTTTCTCTACTTTCATGCATGCATGGCCTTGGGAGGCAAATCTCAAGCATGACATTTTACACAAGAGTTTATTTTCTTAGAAATTATAATTGAATAAGTTAAATTTTTAGTGAATTTAGTTTAATTAATTGTTATCATTTTCTAACTTGTATTATTAAATTGAATCAGGTTTTTCGAATTTTTCTAAAGAATTGTGTTGCTAAGGTAAAGGTTAGCGAAAACAGCACCCCTAGCGTGGCGGGAGAAAAGCTTGTTCGAACAGACACTCAAAAAGTATAAATAATCTATTGTAATAATGATATGTAATGAATAATAATACATAATAAGGTATGTGTAATAATAGGTAATGCATAATAATATTCTGTTATGACTTTCCCATAATTATTTTTGCATTGTTTCAACACCCGTGTGGTGGCGCCAGTGGCTCTCCCCCAAGTTTATTCCTACTCTATGGTTTATCCTTCCCAACGTTGGGGTCTCGTAAGTTGTGTTCCTCGTTGTATTACAGACGTGTACTCACTACTCCCAAATAGACTCCAGTTTAAGCAAGACATACAAGTATTTACCCTTATGTTAATGCATGGTATGTAAGTTTAAACACAACACTAAGTATATAGTTTCAATTAATTGTTTAAGAATTATGCTGCAGTACTTCTAATAGCGTAAGCACAGGTTCAGTCGACGCAGTCTGATGCTAGCACGAACTATCCAGACCGCTTAAATGGTTACTGCTTGACAAACGCATGTTAAAGTGAAGGCTTAGGTTAGATTAGATTATAAATTTAGGTTAACACTTGGGTTATTCTTATGTGTCTAAGCACCCTGTGGCGTAAAAGTAAAGTAAGGCTCTGGTATGGTTTCCTGCGGATCGCTAGGCACCTCTTACAAGTCGTACAACCTGGATGAAATCCGCGGTTTAGTATCCGCGGTAAAGCGGGTTCGCTGTCCGCAGTTAAGTAGGGATCCGCAGCAAACCATGCAGGAGCCTTATTTTGCTCCAGGCGGGACATTTTCGTTCTCTGTTATGTTTGGTTAAGTCAGATTAGTTGTTTACGTTATGTTATTTTCGTGGGTTTAAGCACACTGCAGCTTAAACCACGGCAAAGCCGGAGAGAATGTGAAGCACGGCTGCGGGTTTGAAGCGGTTGCGAAAGTTCCAAGTGGCTCCTACGTGGATGAACCCGCTTTTATGCACTTGCTTTTTGCAAAAAGGGTCGGGCTAGGTTAACGTCAGGTGCTAAAGATTTTGCTTGTTACTTTTTTTAGAATGGCGATTTATGCATTTCTATTCTGCACCCACCCGTGGATGATCCTCAGAGTGGAGAACTACCCTGTGAGAGGTGGAATCCCACTCAAAACGTTCGGTAAAGATTATATTTGTGATTATCGAAGTGTGTTTTTAGTGTTAAGTTTTCGATTAGAACTGTTTTGCTGTCTGTGATATCGCTGCTGAATGAGCCGAACACCTACAGTCCGGCCAATGTGGATGCTTCCGTAATGTACAGGCGTTGGAGGGATTCGAGAGGCAAAGACAAGGAGTATGAAAATATAATCAGGTAAAACATGCGTTCGATAGGGTTGGATGTAGTGTTATTTAATAAAATATTAGAAAGCAAGTGGCTGCTTCGCGGTCAGAAGCCGAAAAGGACAATGTCATTGTTCCAATAACGTTGGAAGATTACTGTATTAAAACCCGTGCACCTGCGACCGAGACTCCTGTGGATATGACGGACTTCTATGATGATGACTACGACATCGATGATGGAGATGACGATCAGGATGAAGATGTGGAGGACGATGGAGAAGACAGTGGCAATGGCGAATCATGATATTACTTTACTATATCAACCTGCAAGTGACATAGGTGTCAGTGAAAGTCGCTTGTTCCTTCTCTCGTATCTTGACTATTATTTTTCCCTTTTTCAAAAAGAAAAAATTCATTGGGGAACTTGTGTATATGGTGCAGAACAATATTTTTCTTGGTAATTAGAATCATCAGTAGGGTTGTCATTCATCTCGTGGTACTGCGTACATGATTTGCATCGCTAGATTATTTTTCATTTAAATATTTTCGTTCGTACTTAAATCTTCATTAGTGTTTCCATTATGATTCTTGAGTCGTAGAACTTGTGTGCGGTGCGTCGTGAAAATTGTTGCATTCAGATAAATGCTCTTTCTTGTTCTAATGTGTGCTTTTAGGGATTGCGCGGACGATAATATTCAGTTTATCAGCGTGGACCTTTCAATCTTACTACAGTACAACAGGAACAACCATTGGGAAACCCTTGAAGCATTGTTTTTCACCATCTTCGAAAAATCTCGTTTAAAAACATCAGCGTAGGCAAATGCCTTTTGCCAGTATATTTATTTAGGGACTTGAACAAATCGATTTGTAGATTGGGGCCATTTACATTGGAAGTGAGGAAGCAAGGGTAGGCGCATTGACTGCCTGTCAATACGAGTGGCTCATTCACGCAGTGCTGCCGTTATTGTACAGTGTATTTCACTTGATATGCCTGTGACTATGGTGTTAATGATCATAAGGGATCTGATGGATGATCAACTTCGATGAGTATGGCACCGTTTTTGTGGAGCCTAGTTCAGGCAAGGGTGGTTGTTTCTTAAGGAAGATTCGGCGTTGTTGTTTTTAGCTTTGTTCTTCGAGACTATTTTGTCTTAGGGGTTTTTCGTGCAGGGCATTGTTGGGAATTTTTGGGTCTGTGGTCGCCTCTTAGTGACCGGAACAGTACAAGTCTCGGGTTAAGTTCGCTACACATACCGTCATCTTGTTGTTGGACAACCTGTGTAATTTCCCTGCAAACCTCTTTAAGGGTTGGGAAGGTGTAGTCAGACCAAGGAAGGTTTTGACAAGGTCATAGTAGTTCCAAAAATGTCTGCGTCTAACGATTTGAACCCAATCATTGGCATGATCAGGTTATCCTCCTTCAAGGGTAGCATTTGTGACGTTTCTCGTTCTAAAGCCCGCGTGAAGATCTTGTCTTAACGTCATCAGTGCTGTTGACAGTTGGCCAACTTGATGAAGTAGTTGCTCATTGCTGTTATTAGGACCTTGGACAACGTCTAATAGCATTTCTGAAGTGTTTTTGCATTTTTTTCTGAAGTGTTTTTGCATTTCTGAAGTTTGTTTCGTCAACCGAGAAAGCTCTTTTTCTGGTGGTCAATTCAATATTGTCGCGGTCATATTCGCTTTGCTTTCATTTCCATAATTTTTACTAATCTTGCCGGGGAACTTAGCAAAGAGCTAAGGTGATCCCTGACCCCATGTACCGGATTACACATGGTGTTGCTTTTCGCTAATTCTTATAGCTTACTTAGCACAGAGCTTCGGTGATCCCTGACCCCATGTGCTGGATAAAATATCCTGCTGACGCACATGGTGTTGGATGAAGCACCGGAGCCACGTGGGGTTGTATGCCCAGCTTTGCAAATTATCGGTATGGGCTTTTTGGCAGAACTGTTGGACAGTCTGTCTCAGTTAGTCTTAGAGAATCAAAGAGTCAAGTAGGCTTTGAGTATCAAGGGTACCAGGGCTGCTCTGTTCTTGCGGAAACGCAATTATTCATTTCTATTTCTTGTGCTAATCGATATCCACGAAAAACCGTGGCATCTTGTATGTACTGGAGTAGACCTGTCAATCCTTCGACTGCTGATTGGTTCAGCGGTTTTTGAGGCTTTGGGCTTGAAATCGTGGTCCAAGGGTAAAGCTGTATGAAATGTTTCGGCATTCCGACTACTGGTAGTACGCTGGTTTTTCTGCAGTTTATGACGGGGGGTTATCTCTACGAAGAATTCGAGCTGGTTGTTATCCTGGATTCTACCATACTTGCCTTACAGGCTGGAATAGTACAGGGCGATGCCGGGGGTAATCGTGACATCGTTACAGGTTTACGTCTTTTTCTTCACTTCGGTGAGTTTCCATAACACTGATGTGGTTAGACGTTACTGAGCCGGCATCGTAAGAGGTATTCGTGGTACCAAACGGGGTGTCGACTGAGCAGGTTGGGCATTGCTTGTGAAGTGTAATCTCTTCCATGAAGCAGCTTGAAGTGGTGTAGACTTGAGTTGTCATCCATATTGGGTCTCCTGTTGGTTTCTCATCAAATACCCATTTGTTGACTTGTCGGTACTTCGCTGTTTATCTACGATGGTGTCGTGGCCTCCGAAAAACAATGAGTCAATTTTTAGTTGGTGTTGCCATTGACGGCAAGCGTATCCTTCAAATGTGGATGCTTCGATATCTTTGGTTAGACGTAGTTAACCGTTGATGGCAGTATGGGCCTTTCACGTGGTTTACATTTGGGCATGTTGTTGAAATCTTTGAAGTTGAGCGTCGTTGGGTTGGTGCAGCTGCAAATCTTGATGTAGCTGGCTAGGGCTGATGACAAAAATTGAGTGCTCACGAAGAAGACGACGAAGAAGACATAAAATAATGTGCGAGACATATGTATTGATAAATAGAAAGAAAGAAGAAATTGTCAGTCCCAGACTTCGTCAGGTGTTGGCTCTGGGTCTGGGACTATAAACTTGGCAATCTCAATTAGGGGGGTATTGGTCTAGGGTTCCGGCTATGGGGGGGGGGGAAGAGATAAGGGAGTGTTTGGTACTCTGGTATATCGCCAGTAAATATTAAAGGTGGGGGAACAAAAGTCTTGGATCTGTAGAGAAGTCTCGAACTAAATCTTCATACTTTCTTTAATTCAGCCTGATGGGCAGTGTACCACGTTTCAAATGGTATAGTGCCTGTGGCTGAATCGGTGGTCTGTGACATTAGATTGGCCAACATTTGGACCCTGGCAAGTTCTGCATCTGTACCCCCTGTTAACTTCAGGGTCTCTGCGTGGTACATTTTGTAAAAGCATAGTGATGCCACGGTTAAGGGATGGTCATGGAATAAAAACTCTATCCCAGGGATATACATTTGCGTAACGTCATTTGACAACGGTTTATCACCGAAAGCAAGAGCGTGCCAGTGCGTTTACAGCTGGCACCAACTTTTTCTCCAAGCATGCTTTGGCGACACAATATGTAACCCTCTTATATGTGTAGTCATCCATACAAACATCTTCTCGTTTAAGAATGATAACTTACGAGTGAGTAATTTAAGAGTGATTTAAGTATGTGGGTCGTCCTGTGGAAAAATATGATATAAAGACCGGAGCACTGGATCAAGGAAAATTTTGGTTGCTCCAGCTCCAGGCAAAAACGTGTCGCTCCGGGCTCCGCTCTAAATGTCTGCTTAAAACAACAATAAACAAATTAACATAGTTCTCGAACAGCGTTATGGATTCGTATGAATTGGCAATGTGCATTATTAATGCTAATAATTTCAATAAACAGCGAGGAATCCATTTGCTTACATTCTGAGCTGTTGGGATATCTCGTGCTGTCGTGTGCCCCTGTGAAGCTCTGCAGAGTCTCTGAACGCCGGTAGTTTGAGAAACGTTAAGCGTAACGTACTATCGAAAGTGACTACCTATCCGTAACGTACTCACGAAAGTGGCTAGCTTGAGATACATAAACCGATGAGCTCGGGTCTGTTGAAACCAATGTTAGCTTGGTTGATGAGTTGGCAAGACGACTTCAATAAAATTTAGCCACTGATTTATACAAAAAATGCAATAACGCAGAATATCCTTCAAAACTGTATCTTAAGTTTTATTTTCGTTTTTTTTTATTCTCCGTTTTTCTCATCTTGCAGCAAAGCAAGGTCGCGGCGTAAACGCTTCAGTGTTCGAGTTTGGTTCACGAGTCTACCTCTCAAATTATTGGCTTCTTCCGTTTCGCAATGGTCTGGGCGTCCTCCTTGGCAAGCTGCAGTTGTGCTCGCTCAAGTTATATTTTATCCATCAGGGCTTGGTGCTGATCTGCTTCGCTCTTTTTTTCTGTGATCAATTTGCGGACGTTTGATTCAGCCATACGTTTTCCTCTTAGGACTTTATACAATTGTAATGTTACTATTACACGCAGTACTTACGGTTAGGCTTCTGAATGAGCAGTAGTAACTAAGGAAACGCAAGAGACCTTGAAGCTTTATTACTCAATTGTATTCACACGGGCGGACATAGTTTCCGCCCGTCTACACTTTCGAATCACACTGACTGCCCGAATCACTTCCCTGCTGTCCTTTATACCTTTCGGTTACTGGACAACAGGGTTGTAAAAGTGATGGCTCTGTTGTCACTAGAAGAAAGGTCTTCTTCTTCCGTCACAACAAAGTCATATAAACTAAGGTGTTTCTAGGTCGCATAAAGTGTCATTACACAATCTTGACTTTTCCTGAATAAGTTGTTTTCGTTCAGTGAGTGTCCATTGGAAGATTTTTTTTAACTGATTGGCTGGCCTGGCTGTGTTTGTTATTCTTTTGTTTGAGGTCTGCTATTTCGCGGGCCATTTCTTCCTTCTGCTTAAAAAGGTCTGTCACGAAGGGCTGGTACGGTATACAATACGTGTGTTCGGTGATGCCCTCAGCTGTTTTTTGTTGTTGTTTTGATGTCATGGACGACTTCGGGACTAAACATGTAGCTTTAGTAGGCGCGGAACTTTAAGGTCTGGTCTGCTGGTTGTTGTTGTTGCTTTGTCTTGTTGATTTCGAGCAAAATGCACGAAGGCCAAATACGGTGTTGCGAATTCTTTTCGAGGCGAGTAGGCCACTGTAGGTGTTTTCACTTCAAAGTCTAGCTCCATGTGGATGAAGTTCCTGTTGAACGCGATAACAGGGAATGCTTTGGCGCACACCAGCCAAACTGAAAACAAGAAACAATTGCAACAATTACTAGTAAAGTTAGGTAGACGTACTATTACTATTGGTAGACATGACGAGCATCTCCATGAATTACACAACCGGTATATTCACTTGGAATCAATTTGTGCTTCGCGCTAATGACCCAGTCATTAAGAGTCTGCAATAGATGTTGTTTTAAACCACTCCGTTACTTGTTGGCATTTGCGCCAAGCGCAATGGTGCTTGTGGATTGGCTCAGCAATGTCACACATTGTCCATCCCCATGGGTTCTGGCAGGGCCTTAAATACGGGGCACCCTTGCCCCTCCAAATCTTCCACGGGTTGTTTCATAATATTGGTCAGCAATCGGCATTTCTCCAGCCCCTTCCCCAGTAAACGTTTGTCTCCTTTTCCATTTAACCCTACCAATAAAACTGATAATAATTCCGCGGCGACGGACCCTCCAAAAAAGGGATTGCCATGGATCTTTTCCCTCACAAATTGGATGTTATTCTCCCACTCCCCCAACGCCAACTTACATTGTTGGGGAGGGAGGACCAGGAATCGGGCTTCCAATTCGGATTTCTCCACACTGACTAGCCAGTAATCTTCCATACTGATTCCTTCCCGGCATATGATGAACTAGATGTTTGTTCGCCTTCAGGAAGGGATCCACTTCTATCCTCCATGCCTGAAACTGCATTGATGTCGCAGGCTCGTCCACACGTATCATTTTCCGTTGATTCCCGTCTACCAGTTTATAATACTCCGTACGCCGCATAAACGGGATGGGAATTACGCCAAAATATGAGGTACCGTCGGGGTTCCTCAACCATATATTCCCAGAGATTGTACAAGTATTGTCGTGTAATAAGATCCTGAGAGGCGAATGGATCGTTTATAATATCGCACTACAGTTGGAAGGAAGAACCGATGGAATCGGCAGATTGAGCCAGCGTAGTGGCACCCGTGGATAAAGTGGATGTGGTCTCCGTGGACCGAGGCAATGATCCCGTCTGTTTTACTTCGGTAGTTTCGGCCGTTATTAATACAATATCTGATAACATGAGCTCGAATTCTATTTGAAGTAGGGACAATGTGGTGCACTAAGCAGTTCCCAGTCCCGAAATCAGTAAACTCAGGAATATACCTAGATCCTTGCAAATATGTAGGAATCGTAGGGATTGGATCTTGGAGTGCAGAATCGTCTTCAGGGTTGTTTATCCATTATGGTGTCGTGACCTCCGAAGAAGAACGAGTCGATCTTCGGCTGTCTTTGCCATTGGCTGCAGGCGTACCCTTTAAAGGTTGTTGAAGCTTCCAAATCTTTAGTTAGGATGTAGTTCATCGTGGCAGGTGGTAGGGTGCGTTCTCGAGGATTACACTGCGGCAGTGGTTAAAGTCGATTAAATTTAAGGTTGTCGTGTTGCTACAGCTGCAGATAGTGATGTCGATGGCTAGAGTTGGGGAGCCAAATTGGGAAGATGAAGATGACACGAAATGGTGTGGGGGACATCTGTATTTTGTCGACGAGGAAAACAAAACAAAAACATATGGTTAGTCCCAGACTTCGTCTAGTGTTTCCTTTCCTGGGACTATAAGGTTTTCAATTTCGGGGAGGGGGGTGTTAGGGCTTGGGTTTTTGCTGTTAGGGGGGACATCATAAGGTAAAAGTTGATAATAGATCGCTTGGCTTCGAATAATCGTAGGTGGGGGTTATATATAGTTGTAGTGCCGTGAAACGGAAAAGGCAAAAGGTGATGGGAGGTTTTGGAGTGGTGGATGTGTTGTTACTTCGAGAATTCGCAGGGGAGGATGGTAGAGTGCAGCTCGGGGTGCATCTTCCTGCATGCACCGAGGTGGTCCAGAGTGTCGCGGGTGTTAACCTGGCCGTTGCAATATGGGCAGATGAAGAAGTCTTCGTTATTCATCTGAAGTTGTGGGGGTTGTGTGACGGAAGTGGTCGTGGTGGAGAAAATGTTGATAGGCTTCCTCCCCTCCTTCGAAATTGAAGGGCTCTGGGTGGGTGGTGATGTTCATCATCATCCCAAAGTCGTTCGATAAACAGAAATGGTCAGGCCTTGGTACTTCACTATCCTGGAGTTCACGCCGGTCGAAATCCTCTAGGTAGACCCTTGACCGTCACTGCCTTGTAAGGGTGGTCCTGGAAGGATTTCTTTTCCGGTGGTGGGAATATGTTGAGGTGTCTGTATCATCCCACTTGGGAGGTTATTTGAAAACCAACAAAGAGCCGATGCCATCGCCCAAATGGTCAGTTGTGAAACCGTATGTAGCCCCGTAAGTTGTTGGTTCTCCAGTGACACGTAACACTTTTACACCAACTACCCAACGTTTGGCAGGTTTGGTTAGGGTCTAGTGCAAGTGGCGACTTTCTCTTGAAAACGCGAAGGGCTTTTCTTAGGATAGGTGGGCTGCTGCCATGATTTAAAACCAGGCTTCTTGACGAAACCAACTTGACTATTTGATTGCGAAATGGTGGTCGATATTCAGAAAGCCGACTGAATACTTTGACAAATTTTGGTTGCGGTTTATAGAGGCGTTTGGCCGACCCTGAGGCCTTCCCGTTTTTAAAAAGGTCAACCTCTGCTACAAACAGATTCATGTCAGTGACATTCGGGAATTTGTCAATGTCAATTTGTCAAGTGGCTACGAAAGACATCACCAGAGTAACTGGGAACTCCAAATTGTAGGAACCTGCAATATATATATCTGTAATAGTCAGATAAAAT
>JAGJRP010001652.1:0-12840 GCA_022832235.1 Lepidurus couesii
AGTCTTTCGCAAAACAACAAAAACTATCAGTGCCATCTGTGAATTTTTCCTATCAATAAGCTAAGGTATACGGGAGCCTTAAGCGCAATGCTTCTGGGCATAAAAAGGCGTTCACGATAACTTTATAACCGGCTACCAAGCCGGCTACTGCATGAAATTTATCTTAAAAATATATTAAAATAATATATAGGGGAAGACGGTTTCAAAAGTTACGATTTTGCCGTTTTTCGCGCAGGTGAAAAATGAATTTGCGTTATGGCGCGGATCGACTATAAACGTCAAGAAGAAGAAGAAGAATTTGCGTTTTTCAAATTGATAAGTTCGGAAATAAATAGCAAAATTGGACTGCCTTTTCTTATTAGTATTCCTAAATTACTGTCAATAATGTTTTTTCTAGAATTTTCGCAAATATTCTGTAATTTTTACGTGAGACTATTTTTGCATTACTCATGCTATCCTACCGTAGAAAGCTATAGTAAACGCTTAAGGAGCCTTATAATATCGAATAAAGTCAAGGTAACAAGTCACGTCAAAACTGTTAAATACTCTGGGGAAGTGATGGAACATCTTTCGTAGAATTGTTTTGTGTTATGGGAGATTGAGGTTGGAGATATTTTTTTAGGTTGGTTGGTGTTCGAGATAATGATACCTCGAGTGACGTTGCGATGCATAAAGTTTTTTGTGGCTTTTTGAGTTGTAGGTGGACAATGACAAAGTGATAAGATTATTGGTCTACACCTAGAACGACGAAGACAAGGTCGTTACATAGTTGGGCGTCATTAGAAGGAGGTTCTTTCTCTGTTGGCCTGCAGCCCGGAAACACTTTTTCGTTCGACTTCAATTTTGGCTTTTTGCCGCTGCTTCTGGCATGCATTGTTTTTTCAGTAGTGTAGTATTCTTTTCTTTTTTTAATGCTTTTTGATGATCTTTGTCCCTCCCATCATGTTAGCGAAGAAAAGGAACGGAGTGAGCGACAGCTGGTTAATTTTTTTTCCCGATTAAAAATCCCCAGGAATTGGCACCATGTGCACTTTGGCGTACGCGAGAGGAATTCCTGAAGATATATGGAAAATTTAATATCTCAGTAGTGCTTCTGTTCGAAACTTTTTTATATATTTTGGAGGCTTTATATTTTTGTTGGTTTCAAGCTGCGTGATTTTCACTTCTTATTTTTTTAAGAAAGAAATGGAATCTCTGAAATGATTAATATAAACTTTTTCTTTCGCTTGAAAAACTCGAGCTGAAATGTACAGTTGTTCGGAGATAAATTTGGACTTGAGATCCTGTGTGAGTACACAAAAGTATATACAATGGGTTCGAGTTTGTTTTCACGAGGATATAGACAAAATAGACTGAATTAAAATAAACTCTGAAATATTGAAATTGTACTATAATTTATTCAAACTAAACTATAAGTTATTAAACCTAAACTGGTAATCAAGTTATGATCACTTATACCGTATAAAATAAGAGAAACAAAAGCTTTGAGAAACAAAAGTTTCAGCTACAGACTACAGTTCAAAGTTTAGCCAAAGTTATTTTCTTGAGATATAATATTTGTGAAATTTTAAGTAAACTCTGTAAGTCCCTTGGAGGGTTATTTTGTTTTATTGTTAACGACAACTTTCGTTTTCAAATAATCTTTTCGAACCGAGGGTTGAAATTCATACAAGTTACAATTGAAACTTTTTATTTGACAGAAATCAATTTTTCAATTTTAGTTTAACGATTCAACGATTCTCTGGCAATATTTAAGGAGTGCAATTGCAAAAGACTCGTTTCGTTCAGTCCGAAAATGTTTTTGCAGTATGTGTATTGAAAGCTAAACTATACCCTTCTGCAGCACAATACATACCAGGCAGGTACAGTACAGGATATAGATAAACTGAACTCGTCTTTTATTTATTAAAAAGTATATCGCAGACGATATCTTCAGCGGGAACCCATTATTTCCTGGGACGGTAAAAGTATAAAGGCAAAGGGTCTTTCACCCAATTGCGTGAGTGACTTTAGGGGTTGGTCCCGCGGTGAAGCTCTAATGAATCGCCCGTTGTGAAAGCTTGTGATGGATGGATATATTCATTGATAAATATATCGACCTGTGTTGCAAGCCTGCTCTCCATATGTTCGCGTAGATCTCTTTTAAGTACGAGTCCTTCTAACCAACAAAAATGATAAAAATAGAGGGTACAAGTTATATTCATAAGGCTATATCTATATCTATACCTAATAAGTTAGCTCCAAATATCGTTTTCTCTTTCTTGTTCTTTGGTCGATCGCTGGTTGCTCATGAGCTACTTGACAAAGTAGGAACATGTGTCCAGAGTTTAATGGCCGGGGACGACCGTTAGCGCCGACTAGTTGTCGCTTTTATTTATGGCGTGTTTGGTCAGCTTAGCAACTCTCGCTGTTTATACCATTTATACCCAAGTCGCAAGCCCAGGCAGTGAAAACAGACCAAAACAGACCCAAGTTTAGGGCCCAGAGTTGTCTAATTTAAGGCCTTAGGTCCAGGGGAAAGTGAACTAACAAGTTAAATAAAATTAAGTAAAGTAAAATATAAATGGTTGATTCCTTTACTAAGATTGCCAGTTTTTCCTTGAATTGCTGTGTGACACCTGTGTTTTTTTCCGTATGAAACTTTTTGGCCTTATGGTAAGAGGGCTTCGAGATTTAGTGGATCGTCTAGGGGCCCCTGGGTAGTACATTATTATACTTCGATGTAGACACATATTGGGTCTCGGTTCCAGGTCGCCCAGTGTACACTTGGTACGTGTGTTGTGCCTCAGTCGCATTTCCGAGTCCAAGCGCCGTGCACGCAATTTCTCCTAGCGCTTTGGGAGCTTCAAGTTGCACGTGGAAAAGAATTCCGCGTTCATTTTTTGTATCTCTCTTCGTACTTTTCCTTCGTACAAGGACAACAAACCCACAACCTTTTTACAGGGGTTTCGCCATTATAGGAGTATGGCTTCCGTGTTGAGTTTTTGTCTTCCTTTTTTCCACTTTCTGATTCCGGGTCAGTCAGTTAATTAAATTCAAAAATGTCAGAGCAGAAGTAGTACACGAAACTTGTTTTTCTTCGATTTCTTTTCGTTGTAAAACAAGAAGGAAAGAACAGTAGAAAAAAAGAGAACCGAGCGTAAGACAAAAAACGGATTCGAGGAACTGGTGCAGTGCCCCCTTTCGAGCTCAGAAGAGACTGGTTTATAGTGACGAGTGTGGGACCAAGTTGAGGAAGGGGAATTATCGAGTGCATACGCGTTCAAGTTGGCAGCTGAGGAAAGTTCGAAGAAGTTTGTGGAAAGGAAAATGGATAGTTTGTTGTATCGGGTATTGGGAGATGGGGGTGGTTTGACAGGGAACTGGAAGAGATGGCAACAAAGAGCGGGAAATTGATATCAGTGGACGTTATAAGGCTCGTATAGAGTGCTGGTCGGGATACGGTGTCAGTTTGATTGACGTTAAGGGGGTTCTCAGGCTCCCTGGTTTTTATGAGCTGTGCTGCACCAAAAACGTATATGACACACAAGATGCAAGTGGAACAACGAAGTTTTGTTCAGCTCCACCAGTATCATCGTCGATTGTTGCGGACACGTAGACATACGTTAGCCAACGTCTTACGGTATACTACTATTTTGTTTTTGTTTCTATTTTTGTTGACGAAAATTGGATTTGCTTTCTTTGGTATGTCTGCATTACTTCCTTTTTCTTTTTTGTTACGGGCTGACATGAAGTGTGATGCTTCGAGTGTTCCTATCTTTAAATTTCTATCTTTAGATTTCTATTACAATATTAATTTCATTAGATCGCAATTTAAGATTTAGTAAGTATTTCCTGCCATTCCAATATTTTATGTTTGGGGGTAAATATACTCTACTGCTAGTAGCATGCAGGCGATATTCTTAAAAATAAAACAAAAATTATATTGAAATTATTATTGAATATTCGGTGAAAAGTACTTACTTATTATGACCTATGAACACTATGGTAGTTTAACATTGCTACTTTTGGATGTGTTCACGTTATCAGTGCTGCAAAAAGTACGTATTTCTTCCGAAATTCCAAGAGTATAAAGTAAAATATAGAAAATAATTGAATTATACCTCTAAATTACGTTATTTTGTTGTTAATTAAAATATTCATGGTAGTTTCGTTGAAAAACTGTACAATCCTACTCTACGATTTTTAACAGGTACATAAAGATAACAGTAAGTAAGTCGATGTTAATAAACTTATTGGTAATGTGTACTTTCATAAATCCTCTTTGAATATTTGTAAAAAGCTAAAGAAGGTTTGTTGAAAAACTTTCAAGTGTACTGGTCGAAAAGTACTTACTTAATCCGTACATTGACCACGAATGAATTAGGTCAAGTAATAAACTACGTATAAGGTATATCCTTGACCTATTGGGCGAACTTTGTGGCTTGCATGTAGTGCAGTTCCACATTACTGCGTTCGTGTATTTTCAATTGGAAAAGCGACTGTCAAGGAACGCGGATCATGAGAACTAGGAATAACCTCCTTCCTATCTAAACTGCACACGGAAAGGGGAAAGAGATATCGATAACGGCCAAACATATGTCTTTTTGTAAAGACTGCGTTCCTCTTTTTCTTTATTGACAGCCCTTGTCACATGACGCAAAAAACGTAGAAATTTATAGCAACAGTTTTTAGGCTATTCGTGATGATCCTTTTTTTATGTCCTCTCTTCTGCTTGCTGGTGAGCGTAATACCATTGGGGAGCATTAAGTGGACGGTATCTGCTGCATCAAGCATCAAATATTCCGCAGAGGTTCTTTATGGGGCAAGTCTGTGACGGGTCGTGCCAGTAACACGCGAGTATGTAGAGAAAGGGGAGAAAAGGCGAAATAATTTAAGTGCAGAACGTCGCAGTTTGAGCTGACTCGACTAGTCGACAGCGCGATGCTGGGCAGTTACTAAGAGTTAGCCATTCCTCGGAAGCTTAAATTAAAAATGAGAATTAAAAACAATTACGTTGTAACTGGGAAACAAGCAAATGCTTTTGGACGCAAAGCAGCTGTCTCTCAAGTTTAAATCAATTTAGAAGGTACAATAGTCGTTAGGTCCCAGTTTCTTAGTTACACGACTGACCTGAGTGCAATTGAGGGGGAATGGCAATAATCTCTCGGATTGCTGCTACATGGAAAATTAGGGTCTTTCCTTTGAGGAAATTGGACCCTTAAAATTAGTTTCGGGTATATCGAGCGGGGACAGGAGATTTATAATGTAGAAACGCCTGTTCGCCTGTTGCGAGGTAGTCAAAAGTCAATATCGGGCACGACACTTCAAATAGCAGAATTCATTGTTAAGGGCGAGCTTGGATCAGCGCTGCCTAGATGGCGTATGTGTTCGACGATTGGACTCAAGGATGACCAGTAGGCTAGTAGTTTACTGTGTTAACTTTGTTGTTGTGGGAAATAAGTTCAAATCGAGATGCCCGTTGTCTAAGGTAATTCATGATAAAATAAAGACAAATGAAACTGGAAATTCTAAAATTAAATTTTAAAAAGAATGTCCAATAAACGTAAGTAACATTATATAATGAGCTTGCTAAACTAACTAGATTACTTGTAGTAGACTCCCGTTGCTCGTATCCCGAGTGATTGTCAATTGCTAATAAAATGCTAATACTAATGCTAATAAAATGCTAATGCTAATAAAATGATTAGGAGGTTAATCTAAGCAAACTTATAAATTATAAATTAAAACGCTAAAAACATTTAAAATCTTCCTGTGATTTTGATGCATTTGAACTGGAGGTTTGAATGTAAATGGAAGTTGGAGGTATAATTAATTCTTGAAAATGAAATTTCTTGAATTGTAAAGTAAAATTTGTAAAGTAAAGAGTAGAAGATTGAACTACACACAGAAAATTTTAACATAAATTGTGTATATTTTATTGTAAAAGTATGATCACTTTTTACGTTTTATTTTTTTAGGCTTTACGTGACCTAAGCTTGCGCATTTGGTTTCTAAACGGGTCCTCTATACTTTGGGTCACGCGCTGCACGACTACAATTAATTTAAATTAAAAAACACTAATAGCTCAAGAGCGAACTTTAAAACATGCATACCATGATTATACACTATCCACACAATCTAGAAACTGGGGTGTAAGCCATCCTCTATTGCTAATGTTTTTGATTTTTTATTCTTTTTTACCAGTTTATAATTTCTTGCAGTCGCAATAGGATGAGCTAAATCTTGGCACGCAGCTCTAACCTTCCTCTTATGTGCTTCTTGTTCTTTGGTTAATGATGTTGTACTAATTTTTTTTCTCTGTTTTTCTTTTCTAGGTAAGTCAATTATTTCTGCGTCTTCTGCTCGTGTAACTAAAAACTCGGGAGCTCGTCCGTCACATTACGTCCCCCCTGTTATCACTTGTGTGTGGTTTTGGCCGGGTTCTGGCTCATCTTTTTAACGTCGCCAGAGCTAATGACGCCAAGGACTGTTGCAGGCAGATAATTCTGAGCGCCAAGAACCCATATTCTTTAGCCACGTTTTCTATATAACACGATCTTCGCTTCAACGCCATTTTCGCTTCAATTAACCCTTTCTCGTCTCCTCTTCTGCTCTTGGCCAGCTCGCATGTCTTAAATAATTGCTCCGTCCACTGCAGCTGAATATCGGCAAGTGCCGTTTCGCTTGTCTGACTTACGAGGTGCTGTGGGGGGTTTGATTTGGCATCCATGTGTTGAAGCCCTGCTTGAGTATGTAAGTTGACGTGGGTTGGAGAGATGTTGGTGGGTTTAAAGAAATTTTTAACCCCCACTCTCATTTACGGCTTCGGTGTCTTTCCATGCAACGCTGAAAGTCCAAAGGTTGTTAGCTAAGATTATGTTTGAAGCTTGCGTCTTGTGAGCCATTTTGCCATATTGATTTGTCTTTCGTCTCACTCACTCCTTTGCTTTGTCGCGCGCTCTCGACTTGGTAAGCACAGGCGGCACCCACCAAATCCCGGAAATGGCCTTTTCTTCGCTTTCTTGGTGCCTTGTTAAGGGGTAATCTCCAAGAACTCCTCTCATGTCAAATGTCAATATTTAGAAGTCGCTTATTTCGTGTTTTTCGCCTTATTTTTTCATGAGGAAAGAGAGCCTTGTTGGTTGATATTATCGTTTTCCATTTTCGCTGCTGAAAATCTCAGTTTATTCATGTGTGAGAAGTGCCTGACTGCTGCAAGGGAGGAAAGGGAGGTGGCGTGGTGTAGGTGGGAGGGCGAAAAAAAACTAGACAGCAGCAAAAGGTCTAATTTCCCGTGAGTAAGCCCCATACTCAGCGAAGAAGAAAACGGGTACAAGAAACGCGTTTTCTGTGCAAAGGGAAAATGAGCCCTGGGAGATGATCCGCTACGATAAGCTTTATGCCCCAAGTGCTGTTCGGCATTTACTATGCAAGGCTTCATTAGGTATGCATAGAGGAGGGTATTCAAATTCAAAGTGTACGGTGATGCCGTGCATGTGTGTGCGTGTTCTTACGTGGTTCACCAGGTGCGTTGAACTTGATTTTTTAAGTATTTTTTATATTCCCCCATTCCGAAGGAAGAAGATCTTTAAGGTATTTTTACGTGTTTTTTTCTATTTTTAGATGAAGTATTTGTATAGTATTGGGTATTTCTGGCAATTGGCATAGTTAGTTGAACCAGTTATAAGTGTTTGAATACTTATTAAATTGTTATTTAAATCTTACGGAATTTGTTATTTGCAAATAACTTTTAACATCTTTTTCAATTTAAATATCATTCAATTCTATATCTTTAAATATTTCAAGAAATATGGTTAAGAAAGTTTGATTGACTTATTTCTTAAGTTTTTTCATTATGTGTAAGATCATTTACCTAATTGAATCGGGTTTTTTGTCTTTCTATAAGGTTTGGGATCAAATAGGGACAAAATCTACTTTAAATACCCCTTCAATCCTAAAGCAATAAATTTTAATAATCCGAAAAAATTCTAATATAATTAGTTAAATTATTCTTAACAATTCAATAAATAGTTCTGAATTGCTTCAATGGGGATAAAAATGTATACGCTTAATAGTAATTCCATCTAATGTCAATAATAAATTGTGCGGATTTTTTGAATAGACATTGCTGCCGACATTAATATAGGAAAATATAATTATAGAAACCAAAGCTATGCTGTCATTTATTACGGGAGTGCCTTTAATCTTTGAGGTTTAGGCTCTAGATCGTTAATCTAATCTTAGTACCGGCGTTTCGGTACATGCGAGCTATTCGCTGTCAGGTTCTATATTTCTGTCTGACTGCCTGAGTCGATATCGATAACACCTTATTATACGATGAACATTTGTTTTCCTTCCCCCTTTTCGACCTGATTCTCTGACGGATTCTCGAATACTACTTTTCCACTTTTGGCGTTCTTTTACTATCGACATTATCAAGAAAGCACAACAGCAAAAGAAACCAAACAAGACACTGGGTAACCAAAACGTAACGTGAATAGGCAATCACAGTCGCACGCGAGGCGTGGAAGAAATGATTTGTCTGGTCCTCTTTCACTTCTGCATGTTACAAAACACATAGTGCTCTGAAAATACGGCCTCATTTGCTAAATGAATCAGCTAACGCTCATGCTGTATAGCTCGGTCTGCGCGGGTGGTTGCTTATTTTCTACTTTCTGACTTTTAACAGCCCTCGCAGGGGCCAAAATGTCGTTTTCCCCGAAACCTGGTTTCCCTTTCGCGGAGATTAGAGTTACCGCCCCAAAACTACCAGCCATATAAACTAGATAGCCACCGCAGCCAACAGCCTAGCCTGCAAGGAAAGAAAGAAAAAAGTCTTAAATTTGCATTCGAAAAAAAAACAGGTGCTTTTTCTTCATTCTTTCTTGCACCCACCAGTGCACCACTGCCTCTAGTAAAAAAAATTATGGCCAGGGCTTGTATCTTTTCCTTCTCTTAGGAGAGTATTGTTTTTTTTTATAATCTTTTGTATGAAAAAAAATTTAAAAAAGCTCCAAAATGTTTGTTACAAAAAGCAAAAAAAATTGAATTATTTCCTCGCTCAATATGACGAACCCCAACACGACCACGAGGCCAAAAGGGGCCGCTCGAAGAAAAAAAGTAAAAGAGAAAGGGAGCCTGAAAGCCGTACGCGTTTGTGATTTTCTCACAATAAAGTCCCGCGGCGCGCTCACGCTCTCCTGCCGGCAAATCCCGCCACCGAAACTTTTCGGGTCGGAGTTTGGTGCGCCCTCTCTTTTAGTCCCTGCCAAGCGGCCATGCAACCCGCACAATGTGTCGGGACCCTCTCTCTCGCTCGCTAAGACAGCGAGCAAAAAGCAAAAAATAAAGTTTCAGACGTGATAATTAAATCATTATTTTGGCTTTAAAACCTTTTGCCCAGCCCACTCTGGGACATGTTTTTACACTTGACCGTGTTTTGTGTCTCATTTTGGGCTTTCTAACTGATCAGTTGATCGCATAGAGATACATACTGTGTGTACTGTGGGTTCGCCGTTGCTTTGGCCTCGTGGTTTAGCCTAACCTTATAGACTAGATTTAAAGAAGACTGTTGAACGTGGCAGGAAGAGGTTTCGTCCTACGTTTTTGAGGCGTTGATAAAAGCGACGTTGACGTTGATAAAAACGTGGCGGCACCCGTGTGTAAGAGCTTGTTTATGCGTGTTGTATAGTGTTTTGGTAAATAAGAATGAGAGAAAGGAAAAAAGTTGGGAGCGGAAATGAAGTGAATACTGTGCAAATTAATCAGATAGGATTAGAGCTATAAGCACATTCATCGTTTGGAAAAATGGGGAGCTTGACGTGGGCTGTGCCGGAACTCCGTGTCCAGGGCGAGGGCGTGGAGGAGAATCTGAACGACAGTCCGGATTCCGTGGATAGCAGCTCCACGATTACCGCGCTAAGAGAGGGTAGTTGTGATGGCTGGACTCGTTCTGGGAGTCAGGGTCATGAAAGTGCAGTATGCGACGAAGAAAGGACGACAACCTCGTCGCCCCAGCATCAATGGTTTTCCGATAATAACGCTGGCGGAATTACGGCGGATCGCTATTCCGATCTTCCGCGCGAAGGAGCGCTACCCTTTGGCTCCTTCCTATCAATTCCTTGTCCTCCACGTCGGAGGCACTCGTGGATCTGCAGGTACATAGAGCCTACAAACAGATCTATATATAAATACGTAAATAAACTATGAATTGTAATGGAGAAGTATTAAAATAATATATGAATGTATTATACACGCAAAGAAGAAAATGGGAGAATTTATGTTTCATAAGTTGAAGTCTCCTGGCATGGCAGATGGGAACAGTCCTCGGGAATAATCTCATTGCATTAAAGGAAACAAAAAGGATCAAAGAGTTTGATAGGCTTCCCCTCTTTTCGTTTTAAAGTTACAGGGCTCTCCAGAGAGCAAATTTCTTCTTTTTTTGAAACAGTCAAACATGTAGATTAAGGTGTGTGTGTGTTGGAGCGCTGGAGACTTTTATGATGAACCATGAATGTGACCCCGCCCTGTGGTAGATTTTGTTTCAGGTTGATAGGGTTTTGGCTCATCAGCGTGTTCTGAGGGGATTTGTGAGCGGAAAAAAACGTGGCTTGGTCACGTACGGTACGTCAGAGAATAGAGAGAACCCGACAGACAGACTTGTCTTGAGCCAATAAAAGCCAACAATAGCAAACCGATTCATGTAAGAGCGCAGCAGGCTTATTATTGTTTGGCTTCTTACATTCAGGCAGGGGAAAAAAATCGATGAAAGAAAGAAAAATTGACAGTCGAAAAAAAAGCTATAGAGTATATCGAGTTTTCTTTCCGTTGAACACGCGAAGGACACGCCCCATTTTCATCTGTATGAAGAATTTTTTGTCTGTTCGTGTTTTCTGGCGTCGAACAAACGCTAATTAGAGATCGATTGAAAAGCTACAGTATTTACTATCGTCGTACTTTCTTTGTTGGCCCATTACGAACGACAAGCAATGACTTCCAGTTAGTAATTTTTTGGGTGGGAAGGAGCCGTTTTTTCTTGTTTTCGTCTCGTGCGAGGAACTTGGAAGTAAGGACGAAAAAAACAGAAAAGTATGTTGGCATGGTTAGATGTTGAAAGCTACATTGTAATGTATCGGTTCTAATTTCTCCGTCTTCTGTCTTTTTTCTTTTTTTATATTGCTTTTGGGGTCTGGTGCCTGTTGGAGCCTCAACGATCAATCCCTCTTTTTGGGGGGTAGCAGAATAGATCGTTTAGGTTATTCCGTCAGGCTGGTTTTTAGTCAAAAGGGGGAGTCCTTGATTGCAGAATCGATTCTTTGGTAACATGCAAAGCAAAGGCAAGGCTATTTCGCGAGTGGAATGTGTGTTTGCAAGGGGGCTCCAATCGTTTCCACTTGACTAAATCTTTTGCTTATCTCGAGTCGGTGCAAACTTCGGAAGTCATTGCAGAATTTCCCGTTCAAGGGTTGGTGTGAAATATTAGAAGATCGCTGAGAGCCTCATATACCAAGATCATTTAAATACAGAACTATTTAATTTGACATTTTAGATGGGATTTAATTATTTTAAGTTGATTTCTTTTACAAAAGTTTAGCTACTAATTTGAAATCTCTTTTTCAATTGAAGTAAGATTGGAAATCTGAGATATTAACTAAGAAAGCTTATATCTAAGAAATCTAAGATATAAACTGTTCAGTACTTACTATAGCTATAATGTTTAAAAACCTGTGGTCAGTAGAGGTATCATTTAAATTAAGGCTTAAGTTATTTTTAAATTACAATATTATATTATATTTGGACTTATATTTTTTACTTAGACTTTTGGACTTTTTGTATTTTGAACTTAAATATAATTCATTATGTACTGCAACTTCCAAAGATTTACGTTCTTCCGTTAGGTTGAATTTTTATTTCAAATTTGTAGTCGTAAAGACTTGTACAAGCCTAAGCTTTAATATTTTACCGAAAATTCTAAGAAACGTATCCAGGGAAGCCGTTCAACAAGCCGAGAAAGCTTTTAGAAAAAGTACTTTTAATAAAATAACGTAGAGCTTAGTACTTTCAGTAGGTACTATAGATCCTAGTGTTTTCAGAAATGTCGGGACTTATTTCAAATTTAAGGGTTTATTACTTAAAATTTGAAAGGAAATGTTGAAGGAATTTGAAATACCGTACTTCTCTTGAAAGGCAAGCAAATATTTAAAGGTTGTCCTTGAAGTATTAGTAAAAATTGAAGTTTATTACTTACAACGATTCATTACACGTAGTATACTTCAATATTGTCCAAGTATGCGAATATTTGGACCATTGTGGGGAGCCCACCTGATCGTCTGTCGCATTCTGTACCCAGCAGAACAGTGGAATCAATAAACTAATTAAAGGGGTATTTATAGGGAGCGGTCTCGTATTCGCAGTAATCACGATGTACTATCATGTCTAAAATATCTACAAAATGGATACCCTAGAGATCGCTTATCCAATGATTTTTTCTTGGCTTTTACAGTCCAGCGGGGGTTTAAACTTCTCTTTCGTTCCGTTCTTTCGCGTCCAAACCAAACCGAACTCCTAAAGCAGGTTCACACTATGTCAAAATTGTTCTTCGCTTTCCAGGTTTTCCAGTGAAATGTATGAAAATATGAGACAATTTTGGCTTAATCTGAACACGATTTAAAGTTCGGTTTGGTTTGGACGCGAAATAAGGGAATGAAAGAGAAGTTTAAACCCACTGGACAGTAAAAGCCAAGAAAAAATAACTGGATAAGCGATCTCTAGGGTATCCATTGGGTAGATCTTTTTGGACATGATAGTACAGCGTTCTAGTACTCACCTTGTACTCGTGAGTCATAATCACATAGGAGT
>JAGJRP010001653.1:0-13028 GCA_022832235.1 Lepidurus couesii
TTTACACACTTTATAATAAAAGAAAGGACAGTACTCCACGACGAAATGGGCAAAAGAAACTGAAATCAAGAAAGAATACACGTGCCCGTGTTATTGTTTTCTGTTTCACCCAACCTTCTAAGGCGTGGTCACAGCTTGGTCATTGACAAGACCCCCTTGCCGTACTTGGTCTGAGAAATATTCGTCTCAGAAAATAATATCCTTTTTGCTTTGGGCAAGCCTCAAGCGAAGTGAAGTTGTATCATAACATTTCCACCCATTCCTTTCCTCTTCCCATCCTGCTTTCCTCCTTTCCTTATCATTGCTTCGTCTTTTCCTGAACTCACAGTGACCTTCCTATGTTGGCCGCAGCAGAAGTGGTGGCGCCACAATTTTTCAAGAAAAATTCGGAACAAATTATAAAACGGTGTCAACGATTACTCCGAAATGGATGGTCGGATTTACACAATTTATACGTCAAATTTTTTTTAAAAAAAATGCTTTTTGTAATGAGCGGAACAGAATTTCAAAATTCATTACTTGTAAAAATGTCCGAACT
Source organism: Lepidurus couesii (assembly GCA_022832235.1). NCBI lineage: Eukaryota > Metazoa > Arthropoda > Branchiopoda > Notostraca > Triopsidae > Lepidurus > Lepidurus couesii. Next base: position 539 of record JAGJRP010001653.1, read on the forward strand.
TTAACCGCCTCTACAAAAATTTCCTGATTGATTTTTCAAAAAAGTGCCACGCTCATTACAAACTAGATAGCTGTATGAACTTTACTATCAAGAATTTTTTTTAAAATAATGAAGCTATATTCGCCAAATCGTGCACCGAAACTCCAATGTAATTTGCCCATAAGCGCCTAGGCTCCACCGTGGCCTTAATCCATTCTGCGCGTCACTAATTAGATGACGAGACCTTTGGCTATCACTTGTGTATTGGTAATCAAGTAAACACTTTACAACTCTTTTGGGTGAGCAACCCATCACTTTGGTTAGTCGCTTTGGCGTAGTTCTTGGTTGCAACTAAAGTTTGTTGGGCAGGGATAGAGATTCGACTAAGTCCACCATATACATTTCAGCATATAACGCTTCGTAATTGACAAAACAAGAGTATATATGAGGCCATCATGTTCATATTCAAGACAGGGTAGGTTTAATAGGTTCACTTATAGTTTCATTTTTGGGTGACAGGGTATTGGTCAGGGAGTATGTGATTTAACTAAATAACTGGCATTGATCGCGGTTTTATTTCGGGGATCACTTCTTTTTCATCTTTGTTGTTCGATTGAAGTTTCTCCAAATGTCGACTCCCTGTTCAAGACAAGCCATGGAGAGGATTCTAAGTTGTCCTTTAGTGATCCCGATTTTGAGTAGGTCATCAGCCGCTCCTTTCGCGATTAGTCCGCGCCAGTTAAATGTCGCCGATGTATGGATCACGTTTCCGACCTGAGGTAGAGAGAGAAGGAAATTAGTAACTTCCGGGATACTCTTGTATTTGTCTGTCTTCGTTTGGTGTAGTCGTTCGATGTTGGTTCGCTCGCAATCATCGGTAACAATCTGTATGTCAATGACAAAGGCTGTTCCTGAAATAGACGAGGGATGCAACTTTTTGGGGAAAGATATTCGTTCCGCGCACGCTGGAAAAACGAGATTCTTTATGTCCTCCTTCATATCATCTGAGTAGTTCGTTGGTAAGAAATTACTAAGTCAGGTTTCCTTAGTCCTTGACTTGTCTTGAGTTGTGGCTCGTCGAGGCAAATATACCCGCGGCCACTGCAAAAACTTTTTAGAAGTTTTGCGACCCGATCATGCCGGTGTATTCGGGTCTCGTGTGATCTTGGACAAATCTGTAGAATGTGGTTGAGTGTTTCAGGACCACTACAGCCGGCTCTGCAAATTTCTAGATTGTCCAGTGCCTCTTGTTGTTCGGCTACGCGTTGGTAGTGCGTTGATTCTCATTTTTATACTGTCTCTAAAAATAGAGACAGGTTGTTTAGCGTGGTCTACATTTAGCCAACTATTAATTGATGGGCAGTTGCTTGAGTAGGCTAGTGGTTTTCCATCAATGGATCCACATAGCTTCCTGGCGTAATAGTTTTGGACAGTTTGTAGACTATCAAATGTGAGCTTTGTGTTGGTCGCAAGCATTGACGAGATGTCTTGCCGCTCTTCGGTTATTATGTCGTCGTTTGATATTTTACGCTTAATTTTGTCGTCCGATTTACTAAGTTTTAGTAATCGTTTCTTTCTTAGAATCGGTATACTCCACCGAAGCATTGGGAACCCCAGACCACCATCTCGAATACGTGCATGGAAGTAGTATTTCGGGGTGTCATGGGGGAGTTTAAGCCATTTTCGTAAGATGTTTCTTATGGCCACATCAATCTTTTTCAATTCGGTCTTTTTGATTAATGAAAGCACCAGTTCATGTGTCATTTTGGGATAATGAAGTATTTTAGCGCATAGAGTCGTTGTTGGAGTAGTAGCGGTGACTTGTTAAGTTTTTCTATTAGCCCAAAGAAGGGTTGCATGAACTGTTGCGAACAATTTGGCTGAAAGGTATTCCCAAATAAGTCCAACTTTGTTGCAAAGTCGTGGTAGGTATAGTGTCTTCCCCCACCTTAAATTCTTCTTGGTCGTCAACGAAAGTCTTTTTCTTCTTAGAGTCGGTCTTGATGGCGATTGTTGAGCATTTTTCCGGGTTCGTTTCAAGTCCTCTTTTCTTTAAGATAGTTGTTGTTAAATCTAGCAAGTGCTGTAGGCCTTGGCTGGTTCTGGCAGCCAGCACTAGATCGTCTGCGTAAGCGAGGAAATTGAAATTTTCTTCGGATATTTCAAAACTGATCTCTGTGGGAAGAGATTTCAAGACTTCATCGATGATCAAGTTGGATAGAAGTGGGGATAGAGGATCCCCCTGCTTCACCCCGCGTGTAATGGGTACGTTGTTCGTTATGCAATCGCCATGGATTTGGAAGTTGGTGGTACAACCCTTATAAGAATTTTCTATGTATTCGCGAAATTCTGGGGCAATTTTGATGCCTTTAAGGGCTCGGAAGATCGCATGGTGGCTAACCGAATTGAACGCCTTCTTGATGTCAATAAAGGCGCAGAAGAGGGGGGTTCTTTTCTTTGTGCAGTTTTGAAAAGATTATCCAGTAGGAAGACACTTTCTGCACATCCATCAAAATGGAGAAATGCCTTTTGGCTGTTGTGAATTTTAAGGCCATCTCTGAGTCTTGATGCGAGAATTTTGTTCAGGATTCTCATGAAAACGCTTGATATGGTGATCGGTCTAAATTGATCATGTTTTTGGGGGTATTTACTTTTGGAATCAATACCGTGCGATGGGTCTTCCAAGCAGCTGGTAGATCCTTCAGGTAAAGTATCACGTTCAAGATTTTCGTGAGGAATCCAAGTCGAACTAGTCTGAGGCTCGCCGGGTTTAGATTGTCAGGACCCGGGGCCGTGTTCTGGGGTAGCATATTAGCTTTCNTTTCGTGAGGAATCCAAGTCGAACTAGTCTGAGGCTCGCCGGGTTTAGATTGTCAGGACCCGGGGCCGTGTTCTGGGGTAGCATATTAGCTTTCACCTCCATCGGGATTATCGGGCACCAAATGTCGCCAAGCGCACTTTCTTTATTGGGTTGAATTTCCTCATTGTCCTCAGGAGAGGGACGAGAGAATAATTCGGTCCAATACTCCGCAGTGTTCTCGGGTAGGTTTGCAAGTTCTTTTCTGGTGTTGCCATCCAGGATTGCTTTTGCGCAGGCCGATCGATTTTAGTCCAATAGTCGTTGTATGTCACTAAACTCCCGCTTTTTGTCATGTTTAGCGTTGGTTTGAGCTTTGTGTAGGTTCCTAGGCATCCTACTCTTTTGCTTTTGTTTTTTGGTTTTGTTTTGTTTTTTTGTGGCAAGGGCTTTTGTGAGGCTTACGATAGACTCATTGAAATCCTCCGATTCCTCGATACCGGCATTGATGTTGTTGATTATCTGGTTTAACGTAACCTCCTCCTCTGTAATACCAGGAGTCTTTGGAGTTGTTCTGGACAAGATGGCTAGGTATTCCTTGATATCTCCAGTGTCATCTCTTTCCGACTCAGGAAAGAGCTTCTGCATTACAGGCTTCTGCATGGGCACGCACACTCTTCAGTTGTTCATCCAGAATTTGCTGTTTTTTATGTTATCCGATGGAATGGTGGTGGTATTCGAAGACAGAAACGGAGATGTGGTTTTGCTATATCTGGAAACTTTCGCCTTGGATGGAAGTTCCAATTCGTCATCCATTGATGAGTTTCCATCTGTTATTGAGGCAGCATTTGTCGAACCGCACGCTTCAACCACATCGGAAGACTGCCTTCATCCGCATTCGACACTCCGGTTTCCGGAGGAATTGCACTTGGAACGCCGTGAATTTGCGGGTCATCTTCCTTAAAAAAAATGGTCCCAGTAGAACTGGACGATCGGGTCGAGTACTGGCATCTTTTAATTGCCTATAATGAAACAATAATGTTATAAGTATAATGTTGTACCGAGATATGCATGCAAATAACTTACCTGTGGCCGCTTGTGCCTTCAAATATGTGTGGATTTTAGCAGGACACGTAGCTTGCAAATTTTCCCACTTTTTTCACTTGTGACACGTCCCATTGTCTGGGAGAATGAACATTCACATTCGTGGTGATTAGTTCCCATATTTTTTTGCCAAGTTTGTCACTGTTGAAGAAAACCTGGCACGTAGAGTTTCGTGATTATTTTTTACCTCCTCTATGAGAACCAAAGTTAACTCTGCGGTCCATCGTTCACCCATGGTTAGAATTTTTTTTTCTTTATCGAAAGCTAGCTTTCAACTGACATAACATTTAGCGAAGATGGTTTATATACCACATAGCCAAGGTTAAGTAAAGTTGGAGGCAAATACAAGATTTGACGCAACTAAACAAAACGTATTCCGAGAATTTGCAACGTCCACGCTGCTGTCGCAGCTTGGAGGTTGACTGTTGCGACGAAAAGTATAGGACTACGCATACCAATTTTGCCAAAGATCAGTATTAACGTTTCCCAAGGTGGCCTGTTATATTAAGGCTATCCAAGGTGGTTGTTAGGGGGGTTGAATTCACCCCACCCGGAAATTTTTTGTTTTCTCCATAAGGATATCCACATACTATCCCCCCAAACCAATATGGCCTTCTGCCCAAGGTTAATTAATATAAGAGGCTTGAGCAAATACCAATACTAATGTTAATTAAGATTAAAGGAAAAAAATGTATTTCCACAATGAAAATATGTGGTAAAATGTAAAGGTCAGTCGAGAGCGACAAAGGCGGATGATACTTAGCAATATACTAATGACCTATAATGACCCTCCTAGGGCCGTTGAGGGTACACTTAAGAAAGTGGCAAAACGAGTTTACTTGTGGAACGCACCTTTTTCTTTACTTCACTTCGCACTAACTCAAGTGCAAAAACGGTCAACTTAAGTGCAAGTTTTGTACTTGATTTCAAGTTCACTTGTGGAACCGGCCCCTGCCCATTTGCCCACGCTCTCATGCACTATGAGAGCGTGCCGAGCCTCAGTTTCAGTCACCCGGATACGTACCCACCACCGAACGTCGAGGACTTCTGGGGCTACCGTAAAAAACAATCACGCGATACTTGGACGGCTTCGAGCCTGAAAACTTCTCGGACAATGGGATCCCAAGGCCGGACTACTTTTGTCTACCTAACGACCTTGGCAGCCAGGTATCCGCCCAACTAAACAACAACAACAAGAAGGCCATGACCATGGCGAACTCAACATTTGGGAAACGATTGCGATGGAGCCAAAAAACCAACCGACCACTTATAGAACGGCACGAATGGACCTCTTTGTCTTCCCCTACCGCAATTTTAATGTCGACAACAGGGACACAGTAGAGCACCTGGAGGAGTGTCGGTTCGAGCACCCATACTTACTAAACTTACTAAACGTTTACTTACTAATACTTACTAAACGTTTTTATCCCGAGCCCGTTTACAAAGCTCCACCATATCCACCATTCCGACGCCTTCGCTCGTGCCACATTTTTTTGTCGTTTCCGCTATACGGGTCTCTACAGACCCGAGCCCTTTGTTCCCCCACCTTAAATATTTGCTAGCGAGATACCCGAGTACCAAACCCTCCCTTATGTCTTCCTCCCTCACAGCCGCAACCCTAGCCCCAATACCCCCTAATTAAAATTGCCAATTTTATAGTCCCAGACCCAGACCCAACACTTGACGAAGTCTGGGACTGACCAATTTTTTTCTTTCTCTGTATCAATACAGATGTCTCGCACACAGGCCCGTACCCAGGGGTGAGGGTGGGGGTGGGGTTCGGGGGGTTAACCTTCCCCCGATTTTTTTCTCCATTACGATATTCATATACTACCCTCCCCCCCGCAACTAAAATTCTGGGTACGGTCCTGACTTGAAACCGCCCCGAACCAAAATCCTGGATACGGGTCAGATCTTTCTGGAACTTGATATCAGTGAAAATGTTAGCGGTTACAACTAACCGAGCATTACAGAAGTTGCTACTCTTGGGACAGGTTCCACAATTTTATTTCTAAAAACCTTGTATATTTTTAAAGAGACAATGAAATACAGAAATCCAGATTAAATTCAGGAGTATACATAATCAACTTATTTCTAGCAACATTATATTTATCACAGTCACAGCCTATATAAGATCAACCACGAATAACAAATTACAGACATTATCATTGAAAACGAACCAAATACTCCGACAAGGAAACGCACACTTTGGCAAATTTAAAAGATTAATTATCATCACATATCGACATCACTATTGTGATTACCTTTTCTCCCCTTTCTGTGATGTCCGAGAGTTGCTATGTTAACTGTAACTTATTGCTCCATTTTCACCAGCAAAATATAAACAACTTCTAGGACTCGCACTACGGACTCAATGAACGAGGACGTCAGTTCTCGTCTGACGCGTCCGGCCTTCGCGTCTGGCAAAACGCGACGCGTCTACTTCTCTCACAAATAAAACGCACAATAGATGACGCGTCAGACAAATAAGACGGCTTCAAGCCAGCGAGTCGGACTCGGTTAAAGGGGGAGTCAGGTACGAAAAGAATAATATGTTATAGAGGAGACCAAATGAAGTGTTCTGGCTGAAGAACCACTATGTCAATTATGCATATTAACCGAGTAATTAATTATTTAGCGGCTTAAGCTCCGCACCTTTACTCCAAAATTCAAATTTTCCTATCCTTATAACATGGGAGGATAGTTGGCCGGAGGCCTAGCGCCTTTACCTATTAGCGCGTTCAAAATCGCACCTTCGATTCATAGGGATGGCACCATCATCTTTCCTTTGAATGCTCAAACAAGTCTGTAGGTAAAGGTGTTTTGATTAATTTACAAGCTCGATCACAAAAAACTGACTTTTTCTTCGCGCCGCGACTTGTGGGCTCCGTTGAACGCCATGTAGAAAGCGTTACCCGCACAGTCGGAGCCGCGTCATCCGGTCCCATTGCCAGGGGATAGGCTATCGACTGCGAAGCCGACCCGAAACTTGCCCGAAGGCTCTCTGCCGCGGGTCTTGGCCCTGCCGGACGGCAGGCTACGGCGATCGGGCGATGGTGCGAAGAAAAAGTCAGTTTTTTGTTATTGAGTTTGTAAGTTAACCAAAGCACCTAGGGACTTGTTTAAGCATTCGAAACAAAGATAATAGTGCCAGTGCCCGGGTTCCTCATACGGCCACTCACTGGACAAACGCGGCGTATGACATTTTCGAACTATGAAAATTTTTTCGTACCTAACCGAGACCCGCAGCTACCAGTGTTACGGAACTTCTTTTTTTCCGGAACGTCGTTCCCTAACGTTCTTCAGTCAACTTCTGCCGCTCTGTTCCGTTCTATTTAGTCAAAATTTCCAAAAGAACGCGTTCCGAACGGCCGTTCCGTCCCAATATAGAGATTCGATCCGTTCCAGATCCGATCCGCTCAAAGATCAGATAATTTTATGGAAAACAATTAAAAAAATTAATTTATGAGCTATTATGTTTAATAAAAATGAATTGAAACTAAAAGAGCAATTTATTAATTATATTATAAAATAATTAGAAGTTAGGGCCAAATCAGTAAGTTTACTCTTCCAATTCCTCCCTATATATGCATATATATAGCCACCGCTATTTTAGGAATCCCTATATTGTGGAAATACGTCTAAATTTAGCCATTTCACTGTATTTAAGTCTTCCACGGCTACACGTTCTCTGCTCCCTACATGGCCAATCGGCCCCTTTTTATACTTGGTACCGCGGTTTCTCTTAAAGAACGTCCTCTAGACGATTCCTTAGAAATAGCTTTCACTTACTACGACTACGACGTAGGGTTGGAGAAGAGGCATACAAAGAAACGGAGAGATGGGACTGGGGAGGCTGAACAATCATGACGGTTCATGACACTCGGCCTTTCCTGACAGTTCAACTCCTGTTGACTCAGGCATCAGACTGGGGGGGGATTCGAGCACTACGATTCAGACGTCTAAGATGTTCGGCCAACGGTACGTCGTCCTCACTATCCGAATCAGCGCCGGGGGCTATTCGGTCGTTGTCGGGGTCCGCCACATCTTCGGCTTCGTCACTTTCGTCGGACGTTGTTCCTGTAGCGTCATAACCTCCAGCATACCTCTTCAGTTGCCCGACATGTACCGGAAAGATTCGGTGGCGACGGGGAGTGTCTCGGCCAGGGATATCCTTTATTTGGTACGTTACGTCTGTAACCTTACGGGAAATAACGAATGGTCCAATATACCGGGGCATAAACTTAGCACACCGGCCGACTTTCCGAAGTTGCCTCCTCACGAGCACAAGATCCCCAGGCTTGAATACGGATTGAGGCCGATGCCTTAAGTCGTAGTGCTTCTTCTGCTCGACTTGTTCTCTACGAACACGTTCTAAAGCTTCGAGCCGAGTGGCTTCCACGCGATCCCTGAAATTTGCGAATTCTTCCACCGCTTCCGCCGGCCAGGGGAATCGACCTCCCTCGGGAAGGCTTGGCTCTCGTCCGTGTAGAAGCTGGAAAGGGCTGAATCCAGTACTGCGTTGGGTCGCCGTGTGGGTGCAGAACGTTGCGGCCTGAACGTATTCGTCCCATTGGGCTTGGTCTTTTCCCATTAAACCTGTAAGAACTTCGGTCATCGTTCGGTTCACTCTCTCACATAACCCATTGGCCTGGGGGGTGATGCGCAGCTGTCATCGAGTGGTTAATTTTTAGATTGTCTAGGACGTCCTCAAGCTTCTGGGCTGTAAAGCCACTCCCACGGTCACTTATGATCTTATCCGGGGTTCCGTGTCGAAGGACAATTTGGTTCACGAGAAACTGGCAAACTTCGCGGGCCGAGGTGGAGGATACCGGTAGCGCCTCAACCCATTTGCTGTGATAGTCGATTGAGACAAGGAGGTGCCGGTGGCCTCGGGGAGTCAACGGAAGGGGGCCGACATGGTCGATGCCAATAACTTGGAATGGCCTTCCTGGGGGATCGATAGGATCAAGCAACCCTTGTGGAAAACCTGGAGGTTGTTTTCTGACTTGACAGGAAGGACAACTAGCAACGTACCGACGGACTGTCCGTGCCAGTTTGGGCCACCAGTATCGGGAACGTACCTTGTCAGTCGTTTTGGCTACTCCGAAGTGTCCGCCCGTTGGCCCATCGTGGCAATCCCGAAGTACTTGTTGACGCAGAGATCGTGGCAGTGCAAGAAGTAATTTTCGACCAGTACCATTATTCCGACGATATAAGACGTTATCACGTAGTCCGTACATTTCGGTCAAACGCCGGTCGGCATTGGGGTCCTCTAAGCTGGCTATGATTCTGGAAAACCTAGCATCAGCGCGCTGCTCAATGGCCAAGGTCGAATTCGGGACTTTTGGTAGAATGGCGCAGGCTGTTAGTTCATCAGGTGGATCCGTGTTTACCGCCGGACCAGTCGGAGCTCGAGAGAGAGCGTCGGCGACCACGTTGGCTTTGCCTTTCTTGTGTTTATAAATGATGTCGTGTTCCTGGAGGGACATTACCCATCTATTAAATTTGGCGTTGGTTTGTTGCTTGTTGAAGATGTAAGTTACCGCGGTGTTATCGGTGACGACAGTAAACCTGCGACCGTAAACGAAGGAACGGAACTTCTCCACCGCCCAAACCACACAGAGGCACTCCAATTCGTTGCTGTGGTAGTTCATCTCTGCCGAAGTCAGGCGACGGCTGATAAATGCCAGCGTGACTTCCTTGTCCCCGCTCTTCTGTATAAGTACAGCTCCCAGTCCTTGATAACTGGCGTCAGTATGAATCTCAGTCTCCCAGTCGTCTCTAAAATGCCCCAGGATAGGCGCCTCTTTAAGCGCGTGTTTTAGTCGTAGGAAGGACTCATTCGAATGCTGGTCCCAGTACCATGGCTGGCCCTTCTTGAAGAGGGTGTAGAGGGGGCGAGCGATTGCGGCGAAATTGCGGATGAAGCGGCGGTAATATCCTAGCATCCCCAGGAATCTTCTTAAATCCTTCAGGCATAGGGGCTTCGGGTATTTCTCGATGGCTTCAACTTTCTGTGGATCAGGTCCAATGCCGTTCTTATCGATCCTGTGGCCCAAAAATGAGACGTGAGGGCATCCGAATGAACATTTTTTCAGGTTTAGCGTTAGTCCTGCTCGTTCAAAAGCTTGGAGAACGGCCTCAAGTCGTTTCTGGTGTTCTTCAAACGTAGTCCCGTGAACCAAGATGTCGTCTAAGTAGACGAGGCAATGTGACCATTTTAACCCCGCTAGCACACGATCCATGAGCCGCTGGAAGGTCGCAGGGGCGTTGCAAAGCCCAAACGGCATGCGACGAAACTCATATAGTCCATCCGGGGTAATAAAGGCGGTCCGCTCCTGGTCGGAAGGCTTCACGGCAACTTGCCAGTAACCACTCTTCATGTCCAGGTTGGTGAAGTAAGTCGCCCCATTAATGTGCTCCAAAAGATCATCAATGCGGGGTAAAGGGTACACGTCGCGTTTTGTAACATCGTTCAGTCTACGATAGTCGACACAGAAACGGATCTCACCGTTCTTCTTTCTTACGAGAACGACCGGTGACGCCCAAGGGCTTAGGGAGGGTTGCACAACTCCATCAGCGAGCATCTGGCGGACTTGCTCCCCAATTACTTCTCTTTCGTAAGGGGAAACCCGGCGTGGGGGCGCGTGAATGGGCGGGTTTTCACCGACATTTATTTCATGTTCCACGAGATGCGTCTCTGGTAAAGTACCCTCGGGTAGCAAGAAACAGTGGGAGAATCGTCCAAGTAAGGATAAAATTTCGTCTTTTTGAGTCGAACTTAACTCTGAACCTAACTGATGTGGTTCCAGAACCAAAGGGCGCTGACTTGAGTGGGCGTCATTGGTGGGTGCCGAAAGGACGTCTTGTTCAATCTCTTCAATGGTTTCCGGAATACCGATGGGCGCGAGCTTCTGAGATTTCTGGATACGGAGTGGTTGTTTTCCCAGGTTGACCAGGGGTACGTCAGTAGTCCCATGGTTTACGTGCAGCACACAGGCGGGGCTTATCCATTCACGTCCAGGTGTGGCGCGGAGGCAAGTAGGGAGACAAATGGTTGGTGGGGTACCAAAGGGGACGGTTGTAGGGACAAATGCCAAGGAACCCGGCGGTACAACACACGAGATAGACGCCACGAGTTGACCTTGGCGACGCGGGCCATCTGTGTCCACGGAGATGTGGTTAATGCCGTCATCTTCGGTGATCACCGCAGATCCAGTGTCGGCTAGCTGTGTTGCTTGACCCGTGCACATGCTACGAAGGATTTGGTCTAGATCTCGCATAACTCTTAGCTGCCCTTCATAGCTGACAACACTCATGTTGCTTGCCAACATCCAATCTGTTCCTAGAATTAAGCGGAACGGGGCTTTGTCCACGACTGCAAAACGCTGTAGGACCGGCCGCGGGTACGCAGTTGGTGATACGGTCAGCTGGATTTCCCCTATTATCGGAATTAGATCGTTGCCGGCGCCAAGCATCGGATTACCGCGATAAGGAGAAAGAAAATAGTCTGTATTTTGCAAAACGTCACTACGAATAACGGAGCACGTGGCGCCTGTGTCAACAAGCCCTTCAACTGCGCCTACGTTGTTAACATCAATGGCTATGACGGGAAGATCAGCGGTACTGTTGACGTAAAATGCTGGGGTCTCGGGATTTAGGGCCGACCCTGCCCCAATGGACCGGCCTGGGAGTTTTCCGACTGACGTTGACGCGTGGGGCAGTCCCGTGCGATGTGGCCTTGCTTGTCACACCGAAAACACGTTATGGAATCTGCACTAGTTGGTGGTCTTCGCTGGGGACATTGCCGTGCAAGGTGGCCGGGCTGCTGGCATTGGAAGCACAACTGGTCCCCTGTTCTTCGTGGCTTGGATAACGGCTGCATGGCTGCTGCCAAGTTTGCATTCAGTTGTTCCAACAGCTTCACGATTGTAGATTCCTCGGGAACGGCGTTTCCACCTGGCTTGGGCTTCTCAGACTCGGTTACGTTTGCAGGGGGGTCAGCAGGCGTCATCTTTTCGACCTTAGTTGTGGGTGGGAGAAGCGGCGCCGGGTCACGTGTGACGGTAGTTACTGCTCCGGGTAGTCGCGGCTGAAATGATTTGTTCGAGATTTCGTTAAGAATCTCCGCGAATTCTTCTAAAGTGACTGGTTTGCGGGCCAAAGCTGCTGTAGCCAGTTCCGGACGGTGTAAACCCCATGCTAGGCGTTGTATTTGTTCTTCCTCAGTCAGCGGCTTCGGGCACTTTCGCAGTAGGTAAAGTTTGTCGTAGACATAATTGTTGATGGCTTCGTCAGGTCGTTGGGTCCGTCCGTTGACCCGTGCGCTCCATTCTTCGAGGGTTATCGGCCGACCAAAGACCGCGACGATCTCCTGCTTCCAATCTTCAAACTTCGTATGTGTTTTACCTTTGATGAGGTGCCATTTCAAAGCTGCTCCGCCAAGTTTCCCGGTTGCAGCCCTCAGATGGTCCTTGTTGGTCCAGTTACCAGTAATACCAGCCCGCTCTACGGTTTCAAGCCAATCTTCAACGTCTTCTGTGCTTTCTCCAGTAAAAGTTGGAATGGCTGCCAAACTCTGGTTACTAAAGCTGGCTTCTCGGTTGG
>JAGJRP010001654.1:0-12769 GCA_022832235.1 Lepidurus couesii
GTAATAGTTTCTTTCTTTATTCTAAAAGTCAGATATAGTTACTCGTGTGTCAGGGAGAAGTCACTTCTGGATATAGTGGGTTAGTTACATACCTTACAAGTACGTAATAAAATCCATAAAAAACATTACAATTATACGTAATCTTTGCCTTTTAAAGCCTTTTTCATACATTTATTCAGTACCCAAAATACCAACACATAATTATTTCTATATATGTACCTAAATGTAGTGTTAAAAGTTAGAAAATTTGAGTTAAATGGACAAAAGAGGGGACCATTTTCCCCTCATTAGCAGCTGACGTCACCTTAAACATAAAAATGGGCTGGGATTTATTCGAGCTATTATATAGCTTCTTCAGATTCATTCCACCTTATATGTATCGCTTAATGAGCGGACAGGTTAATAAAATTAGCCTCCCGAGATGACCAACCTAGTGGTATTGCGTCACAGTCTTGATTCACCCGATGATTACTGCAGGGCACAGGAGTGAGAAGCCAATTAGCGCCTGACGTTAGGTTAACGAGTCGCAAAAGGGCAAGTTATACATGTCAAGCTTTCAGCGACCATCCCTTGTTGAAACTCTCAAGGGGTTTTAATCAGTCCAAAAGCCATCGAACAGATTGTTATTTACGATAAAAGGGGCAACTTTTAACGCTTGAAGCCTCCCCATGGTGGCTTCCACAGCTCCTGCCGCGTGGTCCAAGATCTCCATCCAGCACGTAATCCCTTTCACCCTGCGAAAAATTTCTGCACATACCGATTTAACGGCTCTGCTTCGCTGCTGGCCTTTTTTTCGCCTACATTGGCAGAGGCAAATTTATGGATACAACTACCGCCGTTGTCCCCCATTTTACTACACCTCTTACCGATGAGCCTTGCGCACGGATACCGATTTCGCACGCAAGAGCCGGTACAATACACGATCCATGCTTCGCTCAGCATGCAAGTAACAACAGGAAAGAGACCCTCAAAGAGCTGGGAAGACTTCTCAGGTACGAGATAAGATTGATGAGCCAAAGCTTAACCATGGGTTGTATAATATATGAAAGTGAAATAACTGATTGCCATCCAAACTTTGGCGCTTTTCTATCTCAAAACAGATTTCTGTGCTGTGCCGCTTTTACTGTCCAATCGTTGGACTGGAATGCGTCTTGGCCTGGATTTAAGAGTGGCTTGGTTGTTTGTTCGCATCAACTCCGCACGCGTTCAAGTCCTATTATGTACTAGCAACCTGCTTTTGGTTGGGTCGCCCACTTGGCTCATCGTCAAAAAGATTCCGAGCACGGAAAAAATGAGCGCGCTTTACAAGGTCGGTCGAAAAATGTAGTTAATAAGAACAATTGACGTCACTGGTTCCATTTTTTAGCCTTGCTATAACATTTTATACATTTCCGGGTCGACAATACATACATCTTCAAGCTTAAACGATCCAATACCCCATCCCCACCCAAAAAAAACGAAAGAGATGACGGCAAGATTAAGCTTTTCAGCCTTAACGTATTGTGACTAATTCTTATGGTAAACATGAATCCTTTTTTAGTTGCCATCTTACTGTTTTTTATGCTAATGTGTGGGGGAGAATCCACAACAAAACGAACCATATGAGGACATCATAAGGGCTGGGCTGAGCTCTATGGCTATGTCTGAAGAAAAAGCAAAAAGGGCACATAACTGAAGAAAAGGCATTGATACCATGTTTGCCAAACGTCCTCCAAACAATAAGTCTATATATACTTGAAACTTTCTCCTGTTTCTTCTCGCTTCCCCTTTTTTCTTTTTCCTCTAAATTGCCTACACAAATTCCTAGCCCCATCAACTTCCTTTTACGGGAAACTAAGCCACCGAAGGTTCAGACATGAAATTTTCTGCAGGCAAGGCAGCAATTTCCCCACGAAAGATTCCCCAATATAACTTCCAACCAATTGGTATTAGAAACCGGAAGCTACTAACAACCTTCAATAGAAAAAAGAGTCCCGTGATTAATCTATAGTTCCCTTTTTCCCTTGAAATCTCAAGCTTTCCTTTTATACAGAATTCCAACAATAGATACAATATCCAAAACCATCTTTCCGACAACTTTCTCATTCAACCAGAAAACCGTCTCTATTCAACTCGCTTTTAAGTTTTCCCCTACAGGAAAACTACCAAATTTGTCGAATTTGAAATAACTGGCAAAAATATTTGTAGAACCTCACCGCTTGCCAAGTCACGCTTCTGACAATAAACAAACCCTTAACCCCCTTATAATAAACCCATCTAATACTACAGATTTGTACCTTAGATTTTCAATAAGTTATATCCAATACCGTTTCACTAGAAAAATTTACGAGGCAAAAAGATGGATCCTTAGATCCGCCTATGCTCCATTTATTTTCGGACCGAACCACAAGGGCATCTGCGGTTAAAAGAAAAAAAATCGTTCAAAAATAGAGAATACTGGTAACCAACGATAATTAGGGTTTCGGCTTGTTTTCTCTTAAAACTGAAATTAAATAAAAAAACCTGAGGCTTCTTTCTCTTTTCTGTTAAAAGAATAGGTTTTCACCCTCTTTCACAGCTTTTCTTTACTTTCGAAACTGACCCATCTTAGTATTACGGCTGTACGGAATGGCAGACAGGTGAACAGGAAGCTCGGTTTGTCCCTGCCCTGCCCAATCTAAGAAAAAAACCGCCCCACGATAACTCCCGCTGGTTACTATATGCTTATGGTCTCAGGCCTTCCTTTCTCCGCACCCCAAAAACTATCCCTCATAATTCTAGCCGGAGAAAGTGAACTCTTTCTCACAGGGGGTGTTTGTAACATTGGTATACTACCCTCTTCGCCCCTTTTTCCCACATTTGGAAGGCTTCGTTTAACATTTTGTGCGCTCCAGACATGAACGTCCTACATAATTATCTTCTAATCCCTTAGGACTTGTTCCCACTAAAAGCCGCAAGTCTAGTTCATATTCAATTAAGTCTACAGTTGAAAATGTGCCGTAACTTAGCCCGCTCTCATTGCACAAGCATCATAAATGTCTACAATTGTATCGGAAATGTTCTGTTTTTATTAGCTATATCATAACGTAATGGTACTATAAGCAACCTAATATTTCTTTCAAACCTTCATTGCAATAATTTACTTGATGGTTACGCATTACAAGGTTTTAGGGTATTCTTAAATCTGAGCTCTTTAAGTGCTTTGGTATCATCAGGACTTCAGCCTGCATGACAATAATAGGAACAAAAACACGCAACTCAGTCTTCACTTTGTTTGCTGTACTTTAACGTATTTCTCACCCTTCCGTCTTGTTTGTCAACAAGTCAGCTAAGGCCAGGCTAGGACCGAGGCATGTGCGCGAAAACATTGCGACTGACCAATTTGCTCACTCAGGTGTTCAGGTTGCATTAAAAGTTGAGCAGCTACCAACTTAAAGTTCAGCTGAAAAAATTGAAAGACTTAGGTTTCCTTCGATAAGTAGGTGCCCTTTCATAAGTACAAGAACATATTGGATCCACGACGCAAATCTCCTTGTTTTTGCCATTCTAATACCCAAATTCAAGACCCCCATGACGTAGCACATACGTGACAGTAGCGAAAGAATTTTCTGTTGAGTAAGTGTGTTTTTGATGGAGAAAAGTGCTGTGGGCAACGGGAAAAGCATGAAAAGGAAGGTTACTGTGTCTGCTCTTGCTTTGGAGAAAATCAAGAATGGAAAAGGGACACAACATGTTTCCTCAATGAATGTGTCCTTTTTCTTAGGCTTTCTCTCTGCAAACACAGATGCTCCGTCTGTGGCTCTTTCAGTTTGGGGAAGAAAACACGGCTGTTAAACAGCAAGTGTACAAAAAACATGCGCTTTTCAATTTTTTAACAGTTTAAATGTTTAAAAGTGACTACCAAGAGGTAGAAAACAGCTTCAGGATGAGGGTTCCCATAAACAGGCTGCGAAAGAGATCTTCAGGGGAGATCCCCAAAAAGATGTGTTGTCGGGTATAAAGAACGCTGATATTGCTGTGGTATTTCATTTCCACATTACAATGGTGCGGCTTCGATGGCAGTTGATGCCAAACCCACAGAGCCCAAGTAGAAGAAGCCAAGAAAACGATTTCTCCGCTATGGGGCACAATTTTTCCATCCTGGACCGCGAGCGAAGGAACGACGTGTGGAATCCCAATGTGCTAATGCGCCAACGACTTTTACCCACGCGTCGCTTCACTGATTCTGGAAACGCATGCACCTGCCCAAACTAAGAACAGAAAATGAGTAAGATTAGTTACATCATTAACAAAACAGGTTAACAAAAGGTTCAGACGAACCTAAAAATTAAGACTATACCACAGGAAGTGAAAAAGCAGGCTATTTTCTAAGAAAAATTCCATTAGTTTCAACTACAGGAAGTTCAAGATGCGAATGCGATCCCGCAAAAATCGATACTGAAGGAATCCAAGAATTGGCAAGTTTTGAACATTCCATGACTCATTAGCATGCTGGATCTTGATTCCACTCTGTCTGGTACAAGATATTTTCCAGAGAACCGCTTCCTTAAAACGCTACGATCCCAAACTTTCTCCTAAGGATTATACAGATCCCCAGCGGAGGCCATCAACCTGCCTTGGATTTTTGCTTCGGCTGTGCGCGCTGCACCTGACCTGTACGCAATACTATGCTTTCTTCCGTCATGCCAATCCTTTTCTGTGAGCTCGTATGGCGGTTTCAAAAGTTTTTAGGGCTATAGATTCTCATTCACACTTGTTTGTTCGAACTCCGCCGCGGCAAAAGCATAAGGAAACAGATACGCCAACACCAAGCTAATCGATAATACTTGTTAGCGGCTATACAAGGAGAGAAAAGCGCCTTTATACTACAGTGACGGTAACTGCAAGGGATGTTCATGATGGATTGAGGAGCTGGAGACGACTTGAGTGTGCCATAACATACATCTTTTTGCCTCGACGCATTAAAGCTGTATACGGCTACCTTTCTCTTATGTGTTTAAGAAGTATCCACGACTTGTACTACATCCACGACATATATTGACATGCCATGATAGAGCTTGGCGGTCTTCACGTTCGTCTACTGGAGTCCAGCAAGCAAGAATGGTGTTTTGTATATTTTCTTTTTTAACCGGAATGGTGTAATGTGCCCTGCCCCTTACCCCACGAAAAATTAGCAAGGGACAGACACACAAATAAGTGCGACTTTCTCACTCACACTATAAGTTATTTTTTTATTGGTTTTTCTCATCACTAAGGGTTCTTTCTCAACACTAAAATGAAGAAAACTAGGTAAAAGGGAGCACGGAAAGGTTATCAGTAGATCATTTTTTTGGGGGGCGGGTTTCCTAACATAAAAATAAAGGTTTTAGGTCGAGAAAGTTGTTTTTATATACATATACCGCATCTGTTATAACTACTAAAAAGTTAATATTCTCATTCGAAATAAGATTTTAATATTCTTTTTCCTTTGGCAGCCCCTTCTGAAAGTGTTTGTGGTCACGAAACTGTTCCCTTTTGGTTGAACTGGGCTGCATTTTGCATAAATATTTCGACAACCCAGGAAGAAATCATGGCTCTAAGCCCCAAATTTGCGTCAGGTGATGGTCACTGCCAACTTCTCTGTTTGTCGGAAGCCTTTTGGAAGAGAAGTTTTGAGCCAAGACTTCCAAAGACCCCTTTCTCCTAACCTGAGCTCTTCCCTTAGGATAAATAAAAAAGCAGAATGAAAAAAAGAGAAGTCCCCCCCTAGACGGGATAATTAACGGGTTACTCGTGAATCTGTGTCGGAATGCCAACAAGAATAAAGCTTCAGCTCCGGAGGCTGCATGTCAGGTGAAAGCAGACAGCAGGTTCCTTTTATTTTTAAATTCCTAAAGCCTGATATTTTCGTCTTAGACAATTTTACAGGTTCATCCTCCTGAGTTTTATTGTTTTCATCTAAAGTATAAGTTTCCACACACACACAAAATAAAGCGGGAAAAATAAAAGATAGAAAAAGGTGCACGAGACTAACCGCCAAATGACTGCATTTAGATAATTTGGCGTATAGGGAAAAGTTCCTTGCCCTCGATTTTTTTCTCAGTCTAGAGAAAAATGGCAAGCAAGGACGTGAAATGAGTACGTCCTTGCTGATTATGGAATTTCAGGTTTTTACTAGGTCACAGCCTTGTGTAGAGTGGGATGCTATAGTATCAAGAGACAGTCAGGACAGAAAACTCTGCCGGCGAGACATCTTAAGACACAAGACATCATCCAATTTGGGAAAGCATTTCTTTTCCTTTTTAGAGTCGACAATGAACAGGACCAACAGCGATGACCATTGCTTTGCTATCAGTCCCACTCAAGACCCAACACACATCTATCCGATGAGCAGAGGAGAAAGCTTGTTGTACCGCAACACGTTCTGCATACTAAAAAAGGAAAAATAAAAGAAAGAAAAAGTAACACTCCTTTTACCATGCCTTTTTTTCTACTGCGGTTCGAAAGAAAATACTGTATGCTCCGTTTAAGGTAGGAAAACTGATTTCTGAACTTCTGTTCAACTCCAACAAACTTGAAAAGAAACTCTTTTCCCATTTAAGTGTCACTTTCACGACTTTGGGACATTTATGGTACAACCTCAGAAATGTATACCAAAAATTCCCGTTATCCCTTAAAGATAAAAAAAGTGGTTTGCATGTCTCTCAACCACCTGACACCCAGAAGAACTTCACGACAAGCTTCATTACATCAATTCTGCCGCACACAAAAAAATCGAGAGATCGCAAACATCAGATCCGTTCCTTCGCTAGCAAAAAAGCGACCACTTGCTGCGTTTTTCAAGTACTTTCATGGGAAAAAGAGAAGTCCTATGGTTTTATTTTATAAAAACTGACCCGAAGTAGATCCCAGGGAAGAACAATGTCCTAAAACAAGACAAAAGCATTTTTCTGTACGCGGAACAGATGCGATTTTCCCCTAAAAGCACAAAAAGCCTTAAGGCTCCCGTTTAGCTTAGCTTGTTATACCCAAGCTATCACAAGGTGGCGCGCAGTGCTCTACATGGGGTAAATATGAACACGCATTGCTTCTGCGCACAGGACGGGCAACAGGATAACGTTATTACCAAGTACCAAGTAATCAATTTTGCATGAAATTTTCTTAAAAATAAAATGAAAATATCTAGAGGATGACTGTGACCAAATTCACGATTTCGTTTTTCTTCGTGTTGATGAAAAATTAATCTGCATTTTTCAAATTAGTGAAGGTAAAAATTCAAAAGTAAGACTTTTTTTTCCTCTGTAGTAGTATTATCTCCATTAGTGTAAAGAAATTATGTAAAAATATTGTGTAATATTTACGTAAGAGTGTTTCTCAGTTCCCCACGCCCTTCGTGGCATAAGAGACTAAGCTGTACGGGAGTCTTAATATATAATTAGCAAAAAACAGAGGCAGAATACGGGAAAACCGGTTTTCGTTAGGCAAGGCAGGAAGAAGAACACACAGCTTCAGTCATCCACCACACAGGTGCATGACATGTCTTGTCATATAAATGGCTTTAGCGTATTAAAGACAACCCTGAAAGCAGAAAACTCCTATAACCTACGTACTTAAAACCTCTATAATATACCTTCATGCTCTGAAATAGCACATGGATATACAAAGCACAGGCAAAAGGGCGGGTTCGGGAATACGTTCCTTCGTCTAACGGCTCTCAATCTGTTTTATTACAAAAGCCCAAGTATAAATAAAACCCATTCTTAGCACATGGTGTTGGTGGGCCCCGCAGTTATTAAATTCCCGCGCTTCTCAGCAAGCCCCAGAATGGAAATGTATAGGACCGGTCAAGGTGAATTCTCCCATGCTTCTAGAAGTAAAGCAAGGTGAGCAAGTCATACGGGATATGCCATGCAACGGTTTTGTACTCAATGGCACGACAGATGCGCTGGGCTTCACTTCGTCGTGATTTAACTAGCCCTGCTGAGTTTTGCTTATTTCCCCAAGTCCTTTCATTGACGTTGCAAGTTCCTCCAGGAGTGCACTCTTTTCGGCCCTTAAACCGTTTTTCTCTCAATTCTCTTTAAGAGTGGCCTTATATTCAACTCTATTTAGTAAAAAATATAATGGATTCGTGGAATCTGACAAGCGTGAGCGAGAGTGATGCTCCTAGAGCCTCTTCTCCTGAAGATTCCTTAGTGTTTTTCCTCGGGATGCTCAACTTGGGCGCGGTGACGTGCTACAGCATTTTCAATTACCTTTTTCGTCCAAACTCAGCTTCCCTCTCGTCCAGTACGCAGGAATTCATCAACAGAAGAGTCCAATCCACGCTGGACGAGTTAGTACTCAACGTTCATATGACTACTTTTTACAACAATGCTCTCGAACAAGAAAGCAGAGCCCACGAAGCGCGTTTGTTGTCCATCCAACCAAGCCGGACCGCTCGACAATGGGTCAGCTTCTTTGATCTCCCAAACAAGGACAAACCTTTGCTTCCTCCTTCCCCTGTACCGTCTCTACGTACCAGTAAAACCCTGTCAATCAATTCGCCCCTTCGACAAGAGTTTGACAAATTCTTACAGACGTCCCAGAGCAAGTTAACCCGTGAATTCCTGGAAATCTTTGGCGTTACCCCGTTAGAACGTCAGCGTCGCGCAGTCACGGGTAAGAAACGTTCCCGAAGTTCTAACGTTACCCGGAATCGTCGGAATTCGACCGGTAGAAGCACTCCTCGTCGCAAAAAACCGGCTACAGATACAGACCGGATAGGTACAGCCTTGCCCGAGTTCCCAGAATCCGCTCTTCCTCCTCCACAGTCTATTAACGAGGCAGCTAACAACGACGGTACCGCCAATATCATGATGCAAACGTTCATGTCGTTCAACCAGCCGGGACCCAAGCGAGTTACGGGAATAGGAAGTGCCCATTCAGCATCTATGTCGTCGTTTGGCTCCAATTCCGTCAATTTGGCTCCAAGACCTCGTCCGTACGTTCCTCAACACATTCCTAACCTTATAACTACCACCACTCCAAGAACCGTTACGGTTAGGCAAAAGCAATCGATCAATCTACATCTCCCGCATTTCCATGCAGCATCTTCTTCACCAGTTATTTCATCGGTTTCTTCTCCAGGCAGCGTTGTGGGTCGACTTATGTACCTAATTCAACAAACTACGCCTCTTACGTTAGACTTCCTCGGCATCTATAACGGTAATCACCAAGCTGGTCGGCACTTGAACCCTCGCTGTACCCAGCACCGCATATGTGAAGCTAACCAGCAATGGAGACGAGCCGGAAACGTGGAAGCGGCTTTGGCACCTTTTCTGAGGTACGTTCGTAAAATGAGAAGAGAAGAAAAATTCGACAGGCAGGCAGAACTGGGCAAACAGATGGTCCCGAATTTGGTTAAATGAGCTTTTTCAACGGTTTCCTAACGGTCTTCCATGCACAACCTATTTTGCTAAAAAATAATTGTACACAACCAATGTGGAGTTTGCAGCAAAAAAATTTGCAACACAGAGCATTAACCAAAACATCTGTTTTTCTTTTTCGACAGTATCGCCTTATCATGGTGGTCCAACGGCAACAACCCTGCCGAGATTGCCATGTCCCAAGCATTGATGGCTACGCGCTCAGGATGGATGGGTAACGCCTGCAATAATTTGTACCCGACACAACATTGTGCACCTGGGCCGAAATGGGCCATTACCAATACCCGTAATGTTCCTACCCTCAACAATATCCCTCCTACTCCTCCTTTACCTCTACGGCAAGAGCCAGCACCTCTAACTTGGGTTACTGAGTCCGTACATAACCGAGAACACGAAGCCAATCAGGAAGATGATGAAGAGGACCAGTCTTCGGAAGACCCAGAACAAGAAGATGAAGACATGGAAGCGAGCAAACTCCAGGAAAGCGAAGATCAACCTCCGGTTAGTTATCCTAGTTCCAAGAACCCAAACACGGTCGTCGTAAAACTCCCAGCTAATTGGGATCGTAGAGACCCAGGCTGGCCAGCTCCTACTCGACCTAGCCAGAAAAATAATAACCGGAGGCCAATTTCCCCTAACCCGAATCAGGAATCTGAACCTGATATGTCAGGTGGAGCTAATTTTAGCGTCAGCTCGCCAACAAAACCAAAACAGGACAGCTTAGAGGGTCAACCGGACCTAAAAACCGTTTCTGACAGCCAGGAGGAAGAGTTTGTACAGCCACCACTAGTTCATCAATCCTTAAAGTCTAAACAAGGAACCTCGACGGTAGAAAAAATATACTTAGAGGTCAAAGACACATCGTCAGATGAAGAGAGCATGCTCCACGCATCAAGCGAAATCAAGAATCGAGTGGGCAAGCCACCAGGAAGTGCAGTTGAATATGCCCCTTCTACTCAACAGCAAGTTAATGTTGGCATCAACAAAGCTGCACCGGTTCAGAGTAATAGAGACGTGATACGCCATGAGAATAGCACCAGCAATAAAGTAACAGAGGTGGTTCCCGACTATTACCGGCCATGGATGGGTACCCCGATATGGGTGGCTCAGTCGGGAAGCGACCGAGAGGCTTCAGGTTGGTTCGATGGAAGTCAGCAGGTTGACCCAAACCATGAACAGCGAAGAGTTCCAGAGCTATTTACATCTGCGGATGCCATCCTAGATAAAAGAAGGCACCAGATGATTACGCAATATATTAGAGACCGTTCTGTCAGGCCTTAACTGTTAAAATCAGTTATGTTCCCCTTTGCTTAATTTATTTGCTAGCATTATGTTTCCATTTAAAATGTTTTACCAAAAAGAGAAAAATTACCGTAATACATTATTACAGTTTTAAGCGTAGCAAAGTATTCTCATAGTTCGTGCAGGGTTTCCCCTGGTATATTATAATTGGGACTAACATCAAATCTGGCGCCTCGGCCATTGCCGCATGCGCAGCGTAAACGTCGAACAAATTTTGCGTACCGCTGCACATTTCTTTGTTGCTGTACTGCTCCAACGACTAATCTATTCCATGAACCTTATTACCTGACTAAACCCTAAGTTAACCACAGCTGTGTCATTATCACTTAGCATTTGATTTCCCTCGAAAAAAAAAGAATAGCTTTGCATTTGCTGTTAGATATGTCATGAAAGTTTTCCCGTCCTTCGATCAATTTGGATGCCAACAATGAATACTTTCTAAGGTAAGGAACCATATTGTTTAAATATTCAAGCCAAAAAGCAATAAAATTTACCTTGCAAAATCTTCCAAAACTTCCAAAAAACGTGTTCACTTTCACTGTTAGCACAAACGTTTATTTCAAAGAAACTCCATCGAGCGGAAGTACCGTACTTAACTGCCCCCTTGCATATTCCAGGGAAAGTAAACGATTGTTTACGCGCAGAATTTGGATCGCGACAACCGACAATTTTGTTTTGTTTTGGAATATATAATCTCTTCCAGTTTGGAGTTTTTGAATATGGATAAAGATATATTAAATCTACCTGAAGGGGACGTTTACCATGTTGAAGGCCTTGGTACTATCGTAAGTTCATTTCTATTGCAAATTACCACGCAAGCAAGCTTAAAAGTGAAATGAATAAATTTAAAATTTATTTTACTTCCGAAAATCCAATTCTAAGGGCAAAACCTGTGAAGGCGCATCTCTGTCAAAAGCCAAGACAATGGGCAAGGAGAACAATGGTTGCCGTGTTCCTCGTCCGCAGAACGCATTTATGGTTTTTTCTTCTCAATGGCGAAAGGAATTCCATAAAACTCACCCTGGCATTAATAACCGTCAAGTGAGCACCTACCTGGGAAAATTGTGGCGTTCCTTTCAAGACAAGGACAAAGAGCCTTACTATATTGAAGCTAATCGCCAGAAACGCGAACATCAAGCTAAGTACCCTGGTAAGACTATTTATAAACGCAGCAACACGAAACATCTCATTCTTGCGAGCCTTTTCCTGTCATCAGCACCAATATTCTAACCTAGCCAACCTAAACCTGAGCCCCTACCCTAGACCCCGTAAACCTTTCCTTTCCCAGGTTATCATTATTCACCCAACGAAGCTCGCAAGCGGAAAGCTACTCAACCAGCTCGTCTTACTAAAGGAGGATTGCCCAGGAAGCCCTATACTACCGTAACTTCCAGCTGCAGCGATGTGCCCGTGTCCCGGGTACTTCGTGCCAAAGGTTTGCGTGAGAATCAGACTGATACCTTGGCCCCTCCTCCTTTGCCTGTTTCGAAGGTAAATTCTCAATCCATATATGCTATCTGATGTTTCATAAGCTCTTTGTTTAGCCAAAGGAAGCCGTACTGAAGGAACCATCACCTCAGTCATTGGATCACTTTGTCAAATCGCCAATGGTTGAACATGTCGCGCTTGATTATACGGTTGAAAACACCACACCATTGATTCTCACTTTGGATGATTTCACCGGGACTGATCCGTTGGATGGAAACCCTTGGATACACCCCATGAACGATATGGTTCCGATGGAAGAGCCCGATCAGATTTTGAACGTGGGTGGAGATCTTGGAATGCAGACAACTTTCCAGGAGTTGCAGTAATTAGATTCTAATGTAGTTTCTTCCTTCGATTAATTGATTTTTGTCTCTAGTGACTTGCATGATTCTGCCATGGATGACGTCTTTGGCAACATTCTGATGGCCAGTATGCTTTAGTGAGTGGATTTCTGCGTTTTCGTAAATTATGGAAAAGCTCAAAAAATTTCACGTGTTATTTTGTTACGTTATAAATAAAAAGCTATGTATTTACTCCCCATAATCCCAGAAACACTTTGGTGATAACACTACAAACAGCATTTGTAATTAAGT